>QLSS01000058.1:47622-62779 GCA_024372645.1 Trichomalopsis sarcophagae | reverse complement strand
CTCTCTCTCTCTCTCTCTCTCTCTCTCTCTCTCTCTCTCTCTCTCTCGTGTACTATAGTCGAACACAAGTTAGCCGGCGAATTCCGTTGCGGCCTTTGAAGTCCGGCTATGCGCGGCTGCCGGCGCGCGTTATTTGACGAAACTTGCGACTGCTCTGCGCGCGCAGAGAGTAAAGCGAGGTACGTTAACTCATTCCGCGCTACTGCCGAGTTTAGGGAGGCAAAGGAGGGGGGGGGGGGAGAAAGGGCTTCTTATCGGATTCTTGGGGCGCGTTAATTCATTATCCTTTGGCGTAGCTTCTCGCTCTGCTTCTAATACATAGCTGTGTGTGTATAGACAAGGGAAGAGGGAGGTATTAATTTCATCGGCGATGATTCGCCTTTCCTTCGCGGAAGGATTATAGACGCGGAAGAAGTTGGGAGCTTTAATATCGCCGGGTGAGACTGAAATCGCTGAGAGCTGGTTTGCCTTCTGATACTCTGTGCAACGTCTCTTTTTTTATCGCAGATTATGCAGGATTAAATCTGTAGACGAGTTCGATTTTACGGGCCTTAACCGCTGACGATTCATTTCCATTCAAATTTCGCAATTCCGTCGATTTCTCGACACCTGCTCTCAACACCGCAACAGTGCACGAGCTTTCGAGAAAAAAAACGCTCGACTGGCTTCCTCAGGAGGCGCTTTCCACCCTCGCGATCACAAAACTCGCTCGCGGCGGAAATTAGCGCGCACTTTTTCTCCCACTCAGCGAGCGCAAAGGCCGCACGTCGTGGATGGATTCGCGTCATTTCGCCGAGAGAACGAGAGCTTTCGAGCGGAAGCTTCGGGAAAAAGCTACTGCGAGTGTACGTGCGCTCGAGAGTCGGCGAGATTATCGAGGCGAGACTGCGTCGGCGTCTTAATGCCGGTCGGGGGAGAGAAAAAATTCGGGTGAGTTATGTGCGCGAGAGTTTTTCGAGCGTAGGATTTGCCGGAATCTCCCGGGGACGATTGAAAGAGTTTCTCCTCCGAGCGCGAGTTTTTTTTAATGCAAAATCGAGAGAGATGACGCGCGGAGGAAAGAGCGCCGTTTGTATTCTCGGGAAAGATATACTCGTGGAAAACACTCAACCGTATCACGAGATAACGGTAAAAACATCTCCTCGAGCGCGGAGTAGTGCAGGCATCTCTCCTGGAGCTTAAAAAACTCCCGACTCCTGCATAATACACGCGGCGTTATTAAAGAATTCTCGCGTTTTACTCTGCCCGTCTCTCCTAGAAATGCCCTTTCGCAATATCCATCCGCCGTATCATACGTACACACAAGCGGCGGCGCAAGCTCTCGGCGTAGCCCCGGACAAAAGTCGAAATGGAAAAGTAAAAAAGGATCGAGCTTTCGCTCGCGTATAAATAATACATCGTAGACGCTTCGTGCACCGTATGACACCGATGAGATCGATGCAGCGCGACGTACACGTCGCAATTTTTACGCGAGATTTCCGCGGCAATTCGACGACGACGCCGAGTGAAAACGTCGCCGCTTGTGCCCCGATTTATTTATTCAGCGCTCACGATCGGTTTCTAGACTGCTTTTTCGTATCGAGAACGATGGAGGCATATTCGAAAAAAGTCGACATTAAAAATAGCTCGATTATACCCATAAAAAAGCTGCATCTCTCTAAGCTCAGCCTGAATAAACAATCTCCGCTGGCAACGTAACCGCGGCGTAGTTCGGTAATTTTTAACGCAATAACCTCTCGCACTGCAGCCGGGCATTTTTCAGCCAGGGAGTATTTTTTTCCTCTCCACGCGCTCGAGCTTTGCGCCATTGCGATTCGCCTGGCTCGCACTGACACATTAACTTACATTTTTTACCCTCCATTCTTCTGGCCCGTCTGCTAGTCCTCTTTGTAGGCTCTGAAGCTTCGCTCCCCGCGGGGCGTCTTTAATTATTCCTCCTGATTCGTGGCCGGTCGTTAACCGCTTCCTCTTTGTCTGCGAGTGCAATGCCTCCGCTGCTGCTCCTGCTGCACTTTGCGTATACTCTTTCTCTCTTTGCAGCTCCTTCGCATTTATATATACATATATATGCACACAATATCCATCGTCCCGACGGCAGGCGCGGATTATTTATATATGCGGTTGAAGTCGCCGCGGCGTTGTTCCTTTTAACGACGCGATTTTATTCCATCGAGAGGCGAGTGGAGAGATTTTTCGCCGGAAATAATGCCGCGGCGACCTATATTCTCTCTTCTCCTTATTCTTCTTCTTTTGGAAAGAGGATCGCGGTGGGTTGGGAGAACCGCGAGCCTCGGATTATGCACGCGGATGTATGTGTGTGTGTATTATTTTTGAATCAATGCGGTTATACGCCAAATGAGCGCCGCGGGCAACAATGACATAGCGTCGAATCCGATTAGCCGTAAGGACGTTGCACCATCCCGTACTAATATAGATAATCCAAGCTGTATACGCGGAGCGATCGATTCAACGCGTTCGATCCTTTTTCGGTGTACCTCTAGCGGGGAAGCATATCCCACTCGACTCTCCGCAGCCCGGAGGATAATACGTCTTATCGGAGGACTCGAGAGTAGGATCGATAATACGCGGCCCTTCAAGGGGATGTCGGAGCTGAAAGCACTGTTTTCCCTGTTACTTTGCTAACTTTCGATGATTCGAATTTTGAATTTTTTAACGTCTCCTTACTATTTGTTTACCTGAAGAGTGAACCTCGAGTAGACGATCGATCCACGTTCATGCATACAACACTTTACCGCAACTCGTCCGAGGAGAATCGCGCCGCAGATGGGACACGTCGTCGTATACTATACGCGCCTAATGAATGGTTGCGTTCGCTCGCGCTTGTGTTTTACGCGCCGAGCTAGCTGCAAAAGTGCGGAGAGACGCGCCGTAATGTAGACTCGTGTGTCGCGTCTCGCGACGGGATGGATACGTCTATATTATACTCTCTCTACTCGAGAGCTGAAAGTAAGACCGGAGTTTGATGGGACGAGCTTGTTTATGCCTCGCGTGATCAAAGTGCGGTTTCTTCTTGAAAAAGAAAAAGGATAAGCGATCAGCTGTATACTTCTGAGTAAAAAATGCGAACGATATTAATCTCTCTCTCCGAGATGCCAGTCGCGATCGTTTACGGGGAACGTCTCTATCCGGGGAAGCCCATCAGTCAACTCGGATCCGGCAAAGTTCGGAGAACACTATTTTCCCCGGAAGTTCGTATTCCGTATCTCTCCCCGGTATAACCCCCGAGCATACACCTGCTCCGAGAGAACTTGGGTAAATAAACGCGGCGACGCGACGCTCCTGTGGGAGCTACGGCTCCTCAATAATTTATCAGCCTCAGCTGAAAGAGTATAGAGCGTAGAGAGCACATGTATCGTATGTGTGTGTATGGATTATGGCGGAGAGAATCTTGCATTATGGGCAATTTTTTCCGAGGGACCTCTAAAGTTGCGAGTTCGAGTGCTGCTGGAGCCTCGTATATCTATAAGCGTCTGAATTATCGAGTGGATTTACTAAGATTTTCCGGATGGAGTTTTATAGTATAGCTACGAAAGTGTAGGAAAAGCAATTATCATACGCGAAATTCGTACGCGGAGACACGGGGTCGTAAATACGCGCGCTCTCGGCGCAGTTTAATTATTTATTACATAAATTATTACAAGAAAATTTTGTCACAACACCGAGAGAGAGAGAGAGAGAGAGAGAGAGAGAGAGAGAGAGAGAGAGAGCCATTTACATTTATATTGAACGCCGGGGAGCTCATTTATATTTGAAGCAACGTCGGAGCAACGAACGCTTAACTGAATATCGACTGAACAGTATAGCGGCGGCAGCGCAGCTTCTGCCGACGCTAATAATAAACGAGCGCTGCAACTATAAACGAATATCTCTCTCGGCGAGTGTGTCATGTATACCTGTATAACGGTTGAGAAAAAATTTCGTCGCGCTAAAATCAAGCTTAATTAATTCGTCCGCTCTCTACTGTCTCTCGCTATACATAGCTACTTGTAAGTAGGAAACGATCGTCGGAATTCCGAGGGAGAGAGAGAAAGCAAGAGCTTTCATATTCCGGGTAAAAAATGAACTGCTGGAAATTAACGCTTTCAGCGAAGGCGCAAAAGGAAATTTTATTCGTCGAGACTCGCAGCAGCAGTAGCGGCGGCCTTTCGTACATTAAACAGCGAAATGAAGGATATTAAATTACGAATTATACGTCTCCGGTAGTGCTAAGAGTCATTTCTCTCTCTCGCGCGCGCGCAGCTATCTCTAGGAATGATTTAATTTGCCCTTTTCGCGCGCGCCTGTTAATTTCGAATGTGTGTACTTGAATTTTCACTTGGGATTTTTGACCTCGACTCCACAGATGAAAACTAGAAAAAATAAAACTATATCCATCTCTACATAGATACGAGTCAGTGACTCTCGGGTCGATGCGGCTTAATAGAATGGCTTAATTAAATTTCCTCGATTAGAGGCTAATCGAGTTTAAGGGATGAGGCTAGCTGCTGCGCTCGTACTCATCATTCATCCTTTATATGGACACCCATATGTATAGTTGTATACGCACATAGCCAAGTTTCGCTGGAACAATATTGAATACGTAAAGGCCGCACGAGGATGCAGCATAGGGGCAAATGAGTCGCGCTATTTTCGTCAATCGCAAACTTTACCTCCTGACGTAAAATCGATCGACTGCGCACATCTCTCTCTCTCTCTCTCTCTCTCTCTGTGTACATCTCTCGTCGCTCGACGACATCTGCAGCAGTAGCAGCTACTCCACCTGACAGATTTATCGAGTTTTAGCCGGGGCACAGACAGTAGAGCTGCTTTTTCCATTATAAACGTTCTCTTTCTTCTTCGCTCTTTCTCTCTCTCTCTCTCTCCTTTTAGGTCGCGAAATATTTTTAGCTAGAAAGAGAGAGTCCGACTATATCGCGAAATTTAATCGGATTTTTCGATGCGCGATTTATGGATTCTTTAGTCGGAGAGTTCATTCGCGCTCGGTCGGCTGGAAATTTTTCCTACCTGTGCAGTCGCCCAAGAATCTTCCCGATATGTGCGGAGGAAATTGCTGGGATATGCAGAATGTGTAACTTACAGCGCTTGTGTGTGCAATAAATTAACCGTTCGCGCGCGACAAAAAGAGCTCGTTTATTGACCGTAAGGATATGTATCTCTGCTAGGAATAACGCCGGGAGATGTTCGTGTTATATCGATGAAAAATGGCTTCCCCGCAGACTTGATTCATTATTCTCCATAATATAAAGTGTAGATGACTCTGCCAACATTTTTACACAGAGATTAGGTCGAAATCCGCGCTCGCGCAGTTAGATACTCGATTACGCAACGTCGAGGGGGGCGACTTAGTCAATTAGATAAAGTCGATCAACCGGCGTAATTAATCTGCAAACACTCCATCCTTGCGACGCGCCAGATTTCCGGGGATTACGATCGGTTTAAACTAAAGCGCAGCTGCTCCCCCTCCTTTACACAGTGGCATTTTTCTCGTGCGTGATTTTCTATATAAGCTAATTCTTACGCTGTTACGCTTTAATTACTCGAGAGCGGTGTAACGAGTGAATTTAATAATATACGCGTATAAGCCGGAAATATAACTACGTCGGGAGAATTGATGCCACAGGCTGGACCGCGAGGATTTAATGCGCGAAGATGGCCGCGATTCAGCACCGCGTATACTTTGACACGAGAGAGCCCGACATTAAGGTTACTGATATTACAAAACCGTCGCGCTCGAGCCAAACTCTGTTATTAACTCGATAGCGGCGTATTATCGAATATTCGCGCTGTTAAAAAAAGTACTGGTATTATACATATAAACAATACCGGCGATAAGACGATCCTGTGAACCGTCAGAGCGGAAGTCGCCTCGAGTTTGCACAAAGAGACAACCCTCATAACTCAGCTCACCGGACGACAATCTAAACCGTGTAGCGCTAGTTCCACACAAGAGAGAGAGAGAGACGGACCATCGAACTTGCGCCGTAAACTACGACGAGGACTATTAGTTCCACCGAACTTTCCCTCGTCGTTATGCGCAGCTTCTCTGCTTCTAGTGCGATGTAATGCCGGTTTTTACGATTGCGCGCGAGAGCAGCGCCTCCTTGATGAGGATGTAAATGACGCAGGGGTGGAATTGAAATTGATTAAAGGAAGGCTCTTCCTCACTGTCGAAAGAGAGCCGGTTAAATATGCCGTTTTGAATTATTCTACTACCTCGTGGTGTGTGGGTGATATACGTACCGTAAATTTCGACTGTCGCTGCTGAGCCGGAAAGCCGAAGTTCCGCCATATGAAAAGACATTAATTATTTCGAATTTATACATGTCAGCGTTGAATATTTCACTGCACTTGCGAGAATCGATAACTTTTCTCTATACACGCACATGCGCCCTGTACGAAAATTCTAAAAAGTCACTGATTAAAAGCAGTCTCGCGAAATATTAATTACTTCCGCGCCGACTGAAATTTTAACATTTCCCGGGCATAATAATTCAAAAACTTTCCCACCCGCTCGCAGCTTTAAAAAAAAAAAAAAAAAGAAGCGAAAGAAAAAGAAGCTCCAGAGCGCCTCGAATCCATCTCGTAACGACCCCCGACTTTCCTCTCGCGAAAGTGCACCAATAGCAACAATGGCGCGCGAGAGGCCATCAGAGAGCCCCCAGCGGCAGCCGCTGGTTGAAAAAGCGCCGGCACTCAGCTTCTCGCCGCGAACTTTCATCGGCGTTACAATAACGAGGGAAAATACGTATACACGCCCCCGCAGCCGCGCGATACGCACGAAAGACGGCGAAACTGCGCCGGAATATAAATCCAAGTCTCTCTCTCTCTCTCTCGACTTCGTCCCTGACTGTGTAACTGCAGCGCACGATCTACCTCGCGAAATCGACGTTTTATTTCCTCAGTCGAGGATTTGAGAAGCTGCTCACGAGAGAGAAAAAATAACAGCAGCTTTTATCGCCCTCCTCGCGCGCGACGCTTTTTTAAACTCGAATGGCTGGGTGTGGTGCGGTCCGATCTGTGCCGCACAGTAAAAGTGCCGGGAAGTGCGCGCGAGTTGTTATTGTTATTTTTCACGCCGAATATATCAGCTTTGGCAGGGGATAATCGAGCTCTTTACTATATTGATGAGCGTTTTTGAGGTAGCTGATGGTAATTTTGTGTGCATGTATAGCTGGATAATAATGGAAAGCTGTTGCGAGGAGATAGCGCGGCCGAGAGCTGCGGTTGTAAAGAAGCGATTGTTATGCTCGGGAAAGTCGTTGCAGGGCACTTTTACTGCGCAAAACGCTGCATTACGGCCTTGTGTAATCATTATGACGCAGATGTATAGGCTAAAGCTCCGTTATATGTATACGCTTTAACGGCATGTTTGCTTCGTGTAAACGACGAGAGTATGAATAACCAAACGGTTATTTTTTTTTTCTTTGCAGAAACCGCCTGGAGAGCAACACCGAGCACTGGAACGCCCTGTTGCTGTCGCTGCGCGAGCTCATCGAGTGGGTGATCCGTAAGGACACCGAGCTCACGGGTCTCGGCCCTGTCTGCGGCGACATAGCTGCTCTTCAGAAACAGCAGGTACGTTATAGCTATTACTGGTTTCAATTAATAAATAGCTATGTATACTCGACAAATACACAACTCGCTCGATGTATGCATACAGCAGCGCTCATAAATACGCGTACGGGAACTGATCGCATACTCGATTACTCCGCGCGAGCTGCGTTTACCGTAAACAGACGTAAACAAGCGTATATAGGTGCTGTGTGCATTAATAAACGCAAGTGCGTGTGTGTGTGTGTGTGTGTGTGTCTATTTCGGAATAGACTGACCTGTGCGAACGTCGCTGAAGACTGATGTGTATTAAATTTGCTATTAAACTAGTTCAACGGATGCGTTTCGTGGAAGTTTAAATGTAGTATAAAAATAAACTCGCGTACACATACGTGGTAATTACAACGGATCCGTAAGCATCCGCTAATACGGAGAACAATGCAATACGCACAATACCTGCATCCCACGCACAATAGGCCGCCCTAGAGCGCAGCTTCCCCCCTTGTATACACAACTGTAGCCACTCGTGCATTTTACATGACCGGTAAGTAGCCCAGGCGCACCTACGGATCCTCGAAACACATCGGACGAGTAGCAGCAGCACTAGTAGCATCAGCTTCTCGTCCCTCAATACCGACATACACATAGATGGAACGCGTGTGTCTGATTATTCGTACAAAACGAGGTAATTGCCAGCGCCTCCGAGGCGTCAAAGTACGCCTGCGTCTAATCCCGATTAGCAGGGAGCTGGCTGATGTCCGGGCCAACAGCCTGCGGCGCTAGTCCCATGCCACTGCTACCGACGAGATAAGGCAAGCTATCGTGTATGACATCGTCGCTGTGTGTCTCTCTCTCTCTCTGTGCGTGTGTATTATATGGATATGGCTCGGCGAAAGAGAGAAAGATGCCTATAACCGATCAGTTTCGAATTGTCCTGAAATCGTCTCTGTATTGCTCAACGAAGAAACGCTTATAATCCGTCAATTCTCGCTGCAATTCAGCCAGCTCTGAATATAATCTTCAGGAAAGCAGCGCCGGCAGTCGGTGTAAGTTATACGCACGGCTGAGCTTATATCAAGCGCCGTGTTAATAACCCGGCGGTGCGGCTCTCTCTCTCTCTCTCTCTCTCTCTCTCTCTCTCTCTCTCTCTCTCGAGCTAAATTAATTACTGCTCTCAATGATCCAATCAGAGACAGTCTCTCGCTTCCTCTCTATATATACGATAATGAAAACGTTAACGCTGTGTATCGCACGAAAAGCAAAGAGCTGTATATTATGCAGGATAACATATTCCAGTCTTTTCATTAGATGAGAGCTAGAAGAGTATGCAATCGACGCTTCGACACGAGGAGAAAATTTTTGCAATTCCCGAAAGCCTCATAATCGCACCTTTACGAGACTGAGCGAAGGCCGAGGCTATCGAGAGGGGACCTTATCACAGGCACAGCTCTCGACGTTATATTACAGGCCGAACGCGTTAAACGATCCAATATAAAGCGTAATGACATCGTAACGCCGAAAGGGAAGATATCCTATAGGCCGCAGTGCACACACACACACACACACACACACATACACTTCTTTTCGCTCTTCGGGGACTTGAACATAGGGAGAGGGGGAAAGCTGGCTTTCAGTCGAATGAGTTTCGGAATTTCGAGCATAACCGGCCTTGGTATCTCCGCCGAGAGTGTGTTGGTGTATAGCCTCGGCCGAGGTTTGTACTTTTAGCGGATTAGCCGCGGGGATTCAATTAGGTGCTTGCGCACATGCCAGCAGTAGTATCGGGTTAGTTAGGGTAATGCCGGTTGGTTGCTGCTACACTGTGTGCGAATGGGACCTGTGGATATGGTTACGGCTGGATTTTTTTTTTAAGATACCTGAAGTTTTTTTTTCGCCACCACTTGAATTTTCCGCATAGATACTTTAACATTTTTTTCCAAATCTGAATCGTAGAACCTTATCGTAACTACTCGTCCTCTTCTATAGAAATCTTGCTGTGCGCATAAAGCCGCCTGGAGAAATTATCATTGTATCCATACCGTAACCCCGCATTAATCTCACGAAAGCTAATAACCCGGGCTACATCTCACACCCACGGCCGATCCATCGACGAGGATTCCATAAATAAAACACTCCGGATAATCCAGCGGACTATTACTCGCATAATTCCCACGCGTATCTTCCTAGAGACAAAGAGAGAGAGAGGGATGAAAATTTCGCGTCAGTGTGTGTGTGTGTTGACTTTACTCGCGGCTGGGCGCACCTGCGCTCGAATTTATGCCCCCTCGCGGTTTCTTGACGAGAGGATGTGCTGAGATGGATCAACGGATCGATACGCGACGGTTGTTTATGTTTTACGGGATTTTCATTCGAGATATTTCATGCAAATTATCCCGCGTAGATATTGTACACGCTTGCATTTGCAATTAGCGCCCGTGTCGATTCTGTAATAAGGCGGTAAACAGACGAGGCCGCGGGTGAACACACTTGGCTTATGAAATTAGCGACTCTGTACAAACGCGCCGGGCAAACACAAAGCCGCACGCGAAAGCATCGAAATTGTCATCGTCGTACGTGCGGTACAGTTAATTCATCCTCTCGGGAAATATTAACGCGAGCTTGTACATTAACGTAATCGCGCCGACGAAATTCAACAAATCCACGAGAAAAACGTACCGGACGTGATGAATTTCTCTCTCGTCAACTTTGCATACCCTCTTTTAATTCCTCGAGCTCTGTAACATTATTACGCCATTCATTAATTATCCCCCTCTCCCTCTCTCTGGCATTGCTCATAATTATTCGCTCGCCTCCTGCGCGAGTTAAAATGAAGCGAAAGGCGTCGCTCGTCGTCGTATTAATTAACTTCTTTGCGAGCGCCATCATTCACGCGAGTGAATCTTTCGGGCGTCGACGTATAGCGAAAAAAAGAGAGAAAATTACGAGCTGTTTGGGCCAATTGAATCGTCCGTCGCCTCGTTCTTCATCGAAATGCTCCAAATATTCAGCTAACGTCAAGCCATACACTCGCAAAGAGAAAAAAGAAAGCTCTCGCAAGCACGACAAGTCCAATAGCTCTAACCGAGCAGCCGCGCATATGCGAATTAGTCGGCTGGCTCTAAACTAGAGAAAGCGGGAGAAGACACAGGTCTTCAAAAGACGCTTTTCCAGTGCACAAAGCGCGAAAGAAGAAGCTGCACCGGTGGCAGACGTCGTCTTTATATGCGCAGCAGCGATAAGCGCCTACTCTCCGGTTAATTTATTTATCACGCCGGCGAGCAGAGGCAAAGCCGAATAATCCACTCCTCGCTGCCTCGTTTGCCTGCCTGGCTTCTTCGCTAAATCTGTACTGCTGCGTCGCGTACAGCTGCTTCCTTCCGCTTATCCTTTTATTTCTTCGCGCGATGTAGTAGCTTCGAATTTTATTTAGGCGTCGATTTTTAGAAGCGAGAAGACTGGGTCAAAGGGGTGAAGATATTTCGAGGACGTAGACGAACTGAGTGTTAAGATTTCACGAGGGATTTTTCTGGAAATTGGAGCGGATAGGAGAGGAAGTGTTTTTTTATCGATAATACCACGAATAAAACTATAAAAAAAGCTCTCCCGCGAGAAAGCAAAGCGCAAAATCCAGTTTAAAATAAAGTATACAACAACAAGCAAACACTGCACGCTCGATAATTCGAGGAAACAAGCTTATTCGAAAGCTCGCGTAGCAGAGACGAAGCATAGCATTGCTAATTCAAGCCCTGTGCGCGCGTGTGTCTGTATTTCAGGACGATCATCGAGGATTCCGGCGACAACTCGAGGACAAGAGACCAATCGTCGAGAACAGTTTGCTGAGCGGCCGACAATACATTGCCAATGAGCCGCCTTTGTCGGACACCTCGGACTCCGAAGGTGAGTTCTCTATCTGTTTCCCCTCTCGCCTGCAGGGCTGCACACTTCTCTCCCTGGAGTCCGATTTTATACGCTTCCCTATTCGAACAATCGCCGGCAGCTGCATTTAGATGGAGCGTTTTCGCGCTGGAATTTAAAACAGCGTATTACGCACCAATTCGAGGTAATTCGCGTTTTTAACGCCGTTGCGTAAAGTTGTACACAATGATAACATAATCCCGCGCGCGCTCGCGTGAATCGATTCCACAGAGCGGGACGGAAAGGAGGAACAAAAAAAAAAAAACACATGTGCAGCGGCTGCCGAATTCGCGCAAGCTCGTAAAGGTCAAAATTCCCTGCGAATCGCATCGAAAATAACCTCCAATTCACGGCTGACACAAAGCATCCATCAAAAGCCAATGATTCGAGGAGCTTTCGCGCCGCTCGTTCGACGCAATAAACACGAATGAGCGTCGTCAAACATGCAAAATCCTCATAACCGGTGCATGCAAATTTCCTCCCTCCTCCGGCGTTTCTCTATTTTCTCTTCTCCCCCTTTTTTGCGTCACACCGTCGGTGCGAATCGAAAGACTGCTCTCCCGTGTATAAATCGACGGCGAATTCATCAGTGCGTGAGTTGGAATTGAATTTGGTTGGCTCGTCGCTGTTGTAAAAATTGGCAGGATTATTCGTTGATAATCGAAGTTTCTAATCTGTTCGATCACCAGAAGCGAAGAATCGCGTAAAAAGCTCTCGCCTTCACATCCAATAAATCGGCAGCGCGCGACAATAGCCCGGGAAATTTTCCGCGAGAAGAAAGCCACTACACAGTTGCAATTAATCGCGGCCAATGAATCACGCATCGCTTGCGCCTATCGCTGCCGCAATTTTTACGCGCATGTTTAGCATTGATAACGCGTGCGCGACACCGTGGCCGCGGCTATCTGCCTATATGTGTGTACGTGTATACATATAGCAGCTGTTATACAGCGGCCCGCGGGCCGACTCTCTCTCTCTCTCTCTCTCTCTCTCTCTCTCTCTCTCTCTCGCGTTGATTTACGCGTTTACTGCACCGGCGCATTCTAAATCTGTGCGAATACAACCTGCCGGCTGTTACATTCCGGCTGCAGTGACGCGGAAATTTTGGGATTTCGAATGCGCAAGCTCTACACCGAGTGCATATAGTTAGCACGCACTGCAGTGCTAATCGAGAGACCGGATGATTCAATTTTAATCGCGAGACACGTTGCGGGGGGGAAGGAATTTTCCGCTCGGATGCTGATGATTGCGATTAGATCGACCAGTCGCTTTGTCACCGGAATTTTTTCAATTTCACGTGGACAGTCGACGCTTTAACGTTAATTAAAAGCCATATTTTACGGGGGCGTGTGTGACGCTATCGGCGAACATCAAATTTCGGCGAAATAGAAATCGCGAGAGGGAGAGAATACCTATAGAGCTGATCCTTAACGAAGACGTATAAACGAGTGTGAGCTCGCGCTCCGATGGTTTTTGGACCGTTCACACGCGCACGTACGAGCAGTTAGTACAGCCCGATCTCGCGATTTGTGGCAACGAGCCGCGAACTGTAACGGTACTTTCTCTTCCGATCGTGTGGGCTGGAAGTCGGAGTCCGACTAGCACTGCGTGATCCGGTGCGCTTCCTCGAAATTTATTGGCCGCGTTCTCTGCCTTCGCGAGTTTTCACGGATTTCTCCGGAGTTATTTAGGAGCTTTAAGTGCGACTCAATGTTGATTTTAAACTTATAATTTTAATCTTAAAAAATCTCTCTTCATCTTCAACAGGACGCGACCTCGACGGCGACTCTCGCGGCTACAGGAGTGCCGAGGAGCAGGCGCGCGAGCTCACTCGCAGCATTCGCCGTGAGGTTAACAAGCTGTCCGAGCAGTGGAACGCCCTTATCGAGCGCAGCGACGCCTGGAAAAGGAAGCTCGACGATACCGCGAGCGTAAGTACAACAAATTATCATTTTTATTTTCGCCTGTTATAATTGGAGATCGGGGTGAACGACCCAACAAAGCTGAAGGAGCGAAAGTCTTGCATAACGCTGATGAACACAGACAGACGCACGTGTTATGCATACAGACTAATTAATAGACCGAGCGCATCTCGCATTATGATAATTGACACGACAATGCTAAGCGCCGACGTGTATTCGTGATACAGTTTGTTGCGACTGCTCCGCCTTTTGTTCTACGCGTGTAACGCGAGCCGTTATTACGAGACGTCGTGTAAGTGTGATTTTTGCTCGCGTGTGCGCAGTGTAATTATACAGCCTATGCACGCATCGATTCGATCTTGAATAAGCCATGCAGAGCAACGATATCTCCCCTCGTGCGTTCGTTACTTTTTCATCGCTGAAACTTTCATAAATCCGACGGATCGATTCTGTAATGCGATTGTGTTCGAGCTCTTTGTTCGCGCGCCATAATCGCAAGCGCGCGATCAAACGCTTCTCTCTCGGTAAACACTGGCTTCCCGGCGAAAAATGCGCTTCTCGCATATATGCGAAAAATGCGTATTATATGTCCACAAAAAAAAATAAAACGCTCAAAGAAAACACAACAGCAAGAGGACCGAGAAGTTGAAGAATCCGCTTTGAATTCCGCAGCGTATAGCGAGCTTTCTAGCATATTTCGAAATTCGCCGAGAAAAACGAATCGCTCGCACGCATACTCCTTTTTATTTCATTCCCGCGTGATATTTTGCCCCGCATCTTTCTTTTGCAGCGTAGCCGGTATAAAAATTCGCAACAATCGAATACCTCGGAAATCAGGCCAGGCGAGTTTAAATCCTCGATAGCGCGTGAGCGTATAGCAGGAAAATCAGCTCGCGCGATTTTCTCGGGGATTTCAGGCCACCCTCTCTCCTCTATAGCCGTCGTACAAGGGCAATAAAGCGAAAACGGCCTCGAGCCATCGGTCACCTTATCCGCCTCGTAAAAACTATACGCGATAATCTGCAGCGACGAAAAAAGAAGGAAGCGAAAGCGCGCGCGATAATTCGAGGGGGCGCGGCAAAAAGAGTGCTGCCTCTCTCCCAGCTCGTATAAAGTTAAATACTTTGTTTTTCCGGCCTCGATAAAACGCGTATACGGTTAGTGTTATTGCGCCCTTCTCGTCTCCGCATTTGAATCCCGAGTATTATGTCGCGCCGGGATGCGAATATGGGATTTTCTCGCGCTTTATACACGCGCGCGCGCGACGAAAAAGAAAAGCTCGATTTGGCCGGTATAAAGGCTCTCACAAAAACGAGTAATAAGCATCAGAACTACTCCTAAAATTTCCTCTCGCTCACGGTTACAATGTTTCCCTTTTGATTCCATTCATTCCGAGCTTTTATATTCTATTCTCTTTGCTTCCTTATTGCATTCGCCCTCTCCTCGGCACAGCGCTTTGACGTTACTATTTCCTTTTTCGGACGGAGCTTGGCCTGCGCAAAGAGAGAAAGAGAGCCCTCGTAATTGCTCGCTACACGAATTTCATTCTATCTCTCTAACTAAAAAGAAGATCCGAGTTGATTAGCGGCGACGCGTCGAGAGCGATAAAACCGAGCTCGAGCAAACAAGCGAAAGGGTTAATCGATCCTCATCTCATCGAGCCTAAGGCGCGGTATACGGTCTCTTTCTCTCTCTCTCTCTCTCTCTCTCTCTCTCTCTCTCTCTCTCTCTCTCTCTCTCTCTCTCTC
>QLSS01000058.1:0-38745 GCA_024372645.1 Trichomalopsis sarcophagae | reverse complement strand
CTCTCTCTCTCTCTCTCTCTCTCTCTCTCTCTCTCTCTCTCTCTCTGTCTGTGCGAAGTTGTGCGATTGTTCAGGGTTAAACAATGCGTAATTTATGGTGTCGTACGTTGACGCTTGATAACGAGCAACTCCGGCATAATATCGCGGCGCGTGTATACATCCTAACGAGCTCAATTGCTAAATAACCGAATAAATCACGCCTACGCGTTCCTCAGCCGTACATCTGTCTCACTCTAATAGTCCCTTGAAAAGGCGTAGAAAAGAGCGTCTCGCGAGCAAAACCCTCGTATAAGTAATCGGAAGAGCGACACGCGTCGCGTGGCTTTGATTGCCGCAATGCGGACTCTCCGGAGCGCTTCCTCGAATTAAATAGGGCGCGCTCGTAGACGCGTGTGTATAGCTGCAGTGTGTGTAACGCGAGTTAAAAGGCCGCGAAATCCGAGAAACCGGGGCGTCCGTATTGCAAGCGCGCAGGTTTTACTTCTCGTCGTCGTGTGCACGAGGCTGAGTCATCGAGCGCGTCGTGGCACCTTTTTTTCGGGCGTTGTATATTGTCATGGAAATTGAATCGTTGAAGAGAATCGAAATTCTTCGGTTTGTCTTCTTATTCCATCGCGCGGTGTCCCATCGGAATTCATATTCCAGCGTGTACGTCACACCCTCGCTGCGGCCCACACTAAATCTTGGAGAGAGAGAGAGAGAGAGAGAGAGAGAGAGAGAGAGAGAGACCGCAGGGGTCGAGAAAATAATTTCCCTGAGTCGTCGTCGGCGCGCTGTTATCAAAGCCCAAGCAGCAGAGCGGCGCGGAGCGTCGTGACCGGAAGCTTAAATCGTCGCGGTCGCACGTCGTTCGGACAGAAAAATGGATGAGTTATCGGAGACGGAAAATAGCCGGGGTTCGTGCAGACGCTTAAATGTCGCGCCTTAGAGACGCGCATTTAAAAGCCGTGCGATTATGTACGACTGTATAAAGGATCGCTTTCTGATGCGCCGGAGAGGGAACGCTTTGCTGGACTTGAAAAAAAAAAAAAAAATTGTATGCAAACTATATAACGGTCAGTTTGTATATGAACGTTTACGTACAATGTGTACATTTTTATTCCGAGCATGATTCCGCGGGTCGTGCTGCCATTAGAGCCTGTAGCGAAAAATTATCATAAATTTACAAGCAGCGCCGGGTATATATTCCCGAGAACAGGAGGAAAAATAATCTACGACCTCTACACCGTTGTTTCAACCGCTCTCTGCTTCATGCTCGGAATAAGAGTCTCTCGCTCATTCTGTTTTTTTTTTTTTCGAAAATGAGGCGCCAAAAATAAAAACACTGCATTAAACGATATCCCACTCGATAAACCCCGTATAAGCACTGCAAACGCGGACGTCTGCGAATTAAAAGGGGAAAAAAATAATCCCTCCCGGCATCTCTTATGCTAGAGAGAGGGGGGCAAAAATCGCTGCGTTCGCGCGTTTGTATGTATACCGAGCGCGCGGAGAAATGATTATCGCGCGCGCGCGAGGCTGAAAGTGCACGCAGCTGCGGAGCCGCGAAAAAAGGCGAGAGTTGCGCAACTATGCGCTCGACCCGCATGTATGTGTATGGGTGATTTACAGCGAAACGATGTGCGCGATATTTTTTTATGTCGGCGGTAGTTTAGCTTAGTTTTATATATAGTAGGGCAGGAGCTATAGCGAGTGAAAAATGCGAAGGGAAATCGTGGTGAAAATTAAAATCAGATGTATCGGCACACCTCACCGTCTGAAATCACATAAATCTCTTGCGAGCCCAGCAGCCCGAAATTCATCAAACACATCCGTATACACTTCCAGAAAATAAAAGAAAAAAGTCCCTTACCCTTTCGCTTCATACATACGTACAAAAGGCGTTAATTAAAAAAAGCTCCGGCGCTTTTTCGTACATTTATCGCCGTGTGTATAGCTGCTGCGGGCTTTGACTGCGTGTATATATATATATATATATATATATATATACGTATACGCGATGCTCGATTAAAGCCCGCGTCTGCCGTTCTCTTTGCCGAGTTGGTATAGAGTAGTAGTACCTGTATACGCGCAGTGCAGCTGTACCAGAGCGAGGATTTTCAATGTTCGCGTAGCACCGAGTGGGCGAGAGATTGCCGCGAGTATACGTATATTCGCCGAGAAGAGATAGAGAGAGAGATGGATAGACGCGCGCAGGTATAGAGGTTATCAATCACGGCTTGGTGTGTATCGCGAGTTTTATTATGTTTTTTAAAAAATCCTATTATATGATATAATATTATTATACGATTACGAAATAGCTTACCCCTCGCGGCGGTGAAGATCCTGATGCGCATCAGTAGCTTCTTGCAAATTCCATCCTACACACGATGTAACAGCTCTCCGTCAGCTGCTGCTTTACGTTTTCCGGGTTTCGCGGAAAACTGTCTATACACCATAGCGGCAGACGGTAAGCGATAGCATCGCGTGCTTGAGGAAATTACACGCGGCTCTTGCCGCTAATCCAATTGCTAGCGGACGACGCTGTCAACGTAGCGTCGAACGAAAAAAAAAAAAAAAAAATTCTAATCCACGTCGAAATTTAAATCCAGCTCCATTTCGCTTAAATTCCACCATTCACGAACTCGACCGCCGCGGAAAAGTCCGCGATAGCGGGAAATTGAATGCCGCGCTCGCTGACAATATAAACTTCCGGCCGCCGCGATTTTCCCTCCCGATATATATTTCCAGCAACGCTACACATACACATCATACGAACACCGCCTTTTTTTTAGATGCTTATTTGCTCGAACGCGCGCGAATCCTTTTTTTCGCGCTCACGGCTGAGCGTAATCCAAATATTTGAATAGCCCGCGCTGATAGGATTTTTCGCACGTACGCTGCGGCTGCTTCTTTTTTTTTTTTTTTTTTTTGTTACGCTCGTGCCGCGAGTAAGTTTCGCTTTTAATTTTTACGCTCGAGATTATGCGCCGTGGGATTCGTGCGGTTTATGTGTGCAGCGCACTGTGGGGGTCATAGCGGGGAATTAGTATATACGGGAGTTGAAAAATATTCCATGTGTGTAAAATGCGAGCAAATTTAGTTCGAGATCGACGAAGCTACGTCGTTCAATTACGGCGATGGAATCGAGAATCTAGTCGCTGCGCTGTGTTGTCTGAAATTGTGTAATTACTCATTCGGTCTATTCTAAAATAGCTGCGCAAAGTAGCGCGTCTGCCTGAAACTCCGACCCCGTTTTCGAGAGACAAGGCTCGTATAATCCACTTCTGCGGTAAATGCGCTAAAATCGCGACTGATCGATCAAGCAGCGTCCCCTAAGCTCCAAAAACACTACACCCAACACATATGGCGGAGACTGTTTTCCAGCTGTTCAACCTCGAGGCGCGAGAAAATAATCTCTTCCTCGCACTTGGTCCCGCAGTGTTTTTCTTGGCTCGAGACGCGCCGCTTGGCACGAATCGCACCGGACCTTAACCTTACGCACGCACACGTGCCTGTGGGAATGTCGTCCAACCAGTCGCTTTTTGCCTCCGTATACACACCTCTCTGATTGATTCGGTCTAATGAGGTGACGCCGGCGATTTATGGTCCGGTGACTTTTTTTTCTCTTCTATATACTGAAGCTCTCGTCGCTGCAGTGAATTATGGTTCGATGACATCGCGTATATAACGATGCCAACGGGGGAGAGCCGCGTGAAATATTCAACGAACCGCAAATAGCCCGAATCAATACACTCAGCCCCGCTTGTCGTTTTTCGAGGTATCAATTATTCGGAAACGAGATGTGCGGGGGATATGCAAAATGCACCGTATATAGGCGTCTTAATCCATTCATATGTATGTGAACGCGGACTTATATTCTCGGCTGAATAAAAGAAGGCGTAAAATTAGTCCTTCGCACTCGCGGCGCGAAATTCTTCGGCTATATGTATATCCGCTCGTGGAAATATCTGAATATTTATGAGCGCCCGCATCAAGCGTACGTGGGTGTACGCGAGCTTTTATTTTTTATTTTTATATACGTGATCATGAGAAATCCTTACACGAAACGCCGCACGAAGATTGTCGTAAAATCAGTGCACACCATTCATTCGCGAGTGTACGACTATGATCAATAATAATAAAGCTATATACAGTGTATACGAGCGAGCAAAACTTGCGCAGACGCCGCGTATAATATAACAGAATTAATCCCGCACGCATGCAAATGAGGATCTGAAAATTCCCCGCCGCCGTCGCCAGAAAACTATAAAACAAACGCGCCAACTATACACGCCGATGCATAACTCGGCGCCTTTCTATTTGCTTCGTTTATATTATGAATCATGCAAATTTCTCTCTTTCCCTTGAAATTCTTACACGGTACGTATACGCCGGGCGCCACGAAGAAAGGGGGCATTTTCGGCGCGTTTTTTTTTTTTTTTTTTTTGTACATACCTCTCTTGCTCTGTTTGGACAGTTAAGTGCTCGGCAAACGTTTCCCTCGCGGACGAGGGGAAAAAAGAAATGAATCTCATCCGGTGTCGCCGCCTCATTTCTTCTTCCGCATCTGCTTTCTCGCGACGGGATTGTGTGCATTAAAAATTGCTCTCATCGCAACGAGAGTTTGCGGAATCGCGTCTATGAGAATTGGATTCGAACGTGAGTTTTGAGAAAAATTTTCGACTCGAGATTCGCCTGGAATTAGATGTACGAGAATTTTGCGAAGGTGCTTTCCGCTGTCTGCGAGTCGCACACAGCGATTGAAACGAAAACAAGGAAAAAAGCTCGCCGGGCGAGTTTTCTTCCGCTGGGGAATTCAACTCTCTATCTCCGCAGATGAAATTTCTCAGCCTTCTATTTCTTTTCAAATAAAAAGAAAACTATGCACTGCGACTTTTGTTTCGCGACAGTTTGGATAATCGTGTTTATATCCCCCGATCTCCACATAAGAATATGATTAAAAACAACATTTTATACAATAATGTTAAAGAATACGGCCTAACGATAAAACCTTCTTTTCCGCAGAAACTATGCGTCTTCCAAAAATCCCTGGAGGAGCTGTCATCTCGACTGGCCGGCGCAGAAGCTCTGCAGAGCGGTTGGCAGCCAGCGGCGGCAAACGGCAATCCCGAGGCGGCGGAACAGCTCGAGCAGCTGCACAAGTTCGGCGAACGTCTCGCCCCGATACAGAGGCTCCTCGAGGAAGCCAACGAGCAGGCCAGCGCCTTTGCAACCAGCAGCGTTATCGTCTCGCACGCGCTACTCGCTAAGCTCGAGGACCTCAATTCTAGGTTGGTATTCACCTCTTATTTTCGAGCTTGATTAGTGTATATAAAAAATTAGACGATGATTATATTTACCGATCGTTTGCTTGCACGCAGGTGGAAGGTGCTGCAGGTGGCAGTAGACGAGCGCTACAAGCAGCTAAGCGGTTTCGGTAAGGACGGCAGCACCCCGGGCAGCCAGGCCTTCCTCGCGAGCAGCGTCGAACCGCCCTGGGAACGAGCGCTCACACCCGCCAAAGTGCCTTACTATATCAAGTGAGCATAGGTTTTTTTTTTTTCGAAACATCTACTAACGCATACGCTCGAAAAAGACAAAACTGATGGATCGATTCTCGATTTCGCAGCCACCAATTGGAGACGACGCACTGGGACCACCCGAAGATGATCGATCTCATGTCTTCGCTCGCGGATCTCAACGAGGTGCGCTTCTCCGCGTACAGAACGGCCATGAAGCTGCGAACGGTGCAGAAGCGACTCAGCTGTGAGTACAGGCCTATAGCCAATGATCGATACCATATTTTTAATGCACTTTATCAAATGTTTGATGTTCTCACACAGTGGACTTGCTGAGCCTCTCGACTGCACTGGAACAGTTCGACTCGCACGGCCTTCGAGCGCAGAACGACAAGCTCATCGACATTCCCGACATGGTCACGGTCCTTACCTCCATCTACGAGCACATAGCTGCCGAGAATCCGACGCAGGTCTCGGTACCGCTCTGCATCGATCTCGCCATCAACTGGCTGCTCAACGTCTACGACAGCCAACGAACCGGCCAAATACGCGTCCTATCCTTCAAGGTGGGCTTGGTGTTGCTCTGCAAGGGACACTTGGAGGAGAAGTACAGATGTGAGTGTCGGAATTACCCGTGTATCAATGTACTTAAACATTTTATAAACCAACTACTTTCTTGCAGATCTATTCAGACTGATCGCGGATCCGAACCGCCTGGTGGACCAGCGCAAGCTCGGTCTGCTGCTGCACGACTGTATCCAGGTGCCGCGTCAGCTGGGCGAAGTCGCGGCCTTTGGCGGCTCCAACATCGAGCCCTCGGTGCGTAGCTGCTTCGAGAAGGCTGGCAAGGACAAGAACGAGATCGAAGCCGTGCACTTCCTGAGCTGGCTGCAACAAGAGCCTCAGAGCATGGTCTGGCTGCCGGTGCTACACAGGCTCGCTGCTGCCGAGAGCGCCAAGCACCAGGCCAAGTGCAACATCTGCAAGGAGTATCCGATAGTCGGCTTCAGGTATCGATGTCTCAAGTGTTTCAACTTCGACATGTGCCAGGGTTGCTTTTTCTCCGGGCGCAAGGCCAAGAATCACAAGCTCACGCATCCTATGCAGGAGTACTGCACGGCGGTTTGTATTTTTATTTCTCTCGTTAAATGTGATGGATTTTCGTTCGAGAAGGTATAAATGTTTCTCTTTCTTACAACTTCAGACGACATCGGGCGAAGACGTTCGCGACTTTACCCGCGCGCTGCGCAACAAGTTCAAGTCGAAGCGTTACTTCAAGAAACATCCGCGAGTCGGCTATCTGCCGGTACAAACGGTCCTCGAGGGCGACGCTCTCGAGAGTCCCGCTCCATCGCCTCAGCACAGCTCGCTCAGCCAAGACATGCACTCGCGTCTCGAGATCTACGCATCGCGACTCGCCGAGGTCGAGCTGTCTCGCACACGCAGCAACTCCACGCCCGATAGCGACGACGAACACCAGTTGATCGCCCACTATTGCCAAAGCCTCAATGGCGGCGACGGCGTCAACGTGCCACGCAGCCCTGTGCAGGTGAGATTTGTGGAAACTTCTTTGAATCCTCATCGTCGTAAATTAGAAATCTTCTCGAAATTTTAACGATCGTTTCTTCATATATCAGGTGATGGCGGCGATCGATGCAGAGCAACGCGAAGAACTTGAGGCGATGATCCGCGAGCTGGAAGAAGAGAACGCGACGTTGCAAGCAGAGTACGAGAGGTTGCGCTCGAAGCAGACGCCGGGCTCGACGCCCGAAGACGGTGTACACCCGGGCCGCCAACCCGACTGTGATATGATCGCGGAGGCGAAGCTACTACGCCAGCACAAGGGTCGACTCGAGGCACGCATGCAGATACTCGAGGACCACAATCGACAGCTCGAGGCACAGCTTCAGAGACTGAGACAGCTGCTCGAGGAGGTACGTCTCTGTGTACACATAGCGCCTTGCGCAAATATTGGCTCGGTACCGAGTACGTCGGTTCACACCACATGTTTTCTTTGTCAAGGAGGAAACAATTTTTAGCCGGTAGAGGTTCCAAATGGATTGAATTTTATCGTAATTGGATATGTTTTCTGTTGTTTTTAGCCTAATGCCGCATCGCCCTCCAAGACTGGAACGTTGCAGACGCGAAGCGTAACTGCCTCGCAACTAGCTACTGACTCTCCCGCTAAAATGAACGGCCACTATCACGATTCTCCAGGTATATCAGACTCACGCCTACGAATTAATTAACTCGTAATTCATTTGGAGGTTTTTCATCTATCTTTTTTAACTCTCGGTTTGTGGGAATACATTCAAAGACACGAGCATAACAGAAAATCTCATTACTAACACTGATTATGTTTTATTTTACTGGAAAATGGGTGAAGATTGATTTTACTTTGTTCCTGCACTATTGCGTGACGTAAATGCTTGAAACATCCAATTCACTGGTTAGATCGAACGACAATGTTGACTTTGCATTATTACGTTTTATAAAATGAATTTACCTTGAAGAGAGAAATCTAATCTATTCGAAACAAAAGCGTAATAGCCAGTGCAAGTTGAAACAAACATTTACCTTGCTAATCATACTCATGTGCGATTTCCCACTCCCTCTGACACTCTCTCTCTCTCTCTCTCTCTATCCCGATGTAAACGCGCTTTTCGGATATACATTGGGCTTAGGTGGTGGTGGAGGCGCGGGAGAAGGGCGAGTAAGCAGCTTAGAGAGACCACCGCCGCCGCCTCATTCTCACAGCGTAACTCATAATGTGGGCAACCTCTTACACATGGCAGGTTTGTGCTGGTTCTACCATTCTTTCCTCTTTTTTTTTTACTCATTCGCTTTTCCCATTCGCGCATCGCGAAACGCTTCCGCGGTAACTCTTATATACGTACAATTATCAAATAAAATACCGGATTGAACAGTCTGTGGTAAGGTTTATCTTTAAAAAATTATTTTTGATAAAACAATATTTTAGACGAAGCAATCTTTGTTGTGTGCCTTCTAATTTTTGCGAAAGCTTTTAATAAAGTCAATATTAACAATTAGCCTTACCTCATTCTATTATACAGTCATCTCTTACAAACGTGTATTTTCCTTTACTACCATCCTTTGTTTGTAAAAACTGAAAGTTATACACATCTTTTTCCATAATGCACACTTTATTATGAATAAAATATATCTACTGTATGTATTTATTATATAGGTAGTAATATAAATATTTTCATGTGTCCTTTGAAATAATAGTTAAATTTTAAGATAAGAAATTTATTTGTTAAAAAGTTGTATACTGTTAATTTTACCCAGTAGAACGTTCTATAAATTCTTGAATAGTTTGATCGAACCTGTACCTTAACTGATATTTCACTGCATGTCTAATCATATTAACAATTCTAAATTTTCTAATGTGTTGTTTGCTGTCACTTTATAGGATGGATGTAAGAAGGTGAGCTCGTCAAAAACAGATAATAATTTTAAATCGTAGATATTTGTTTGGAATTTCTTTTACTATTGCAATAGATATCATTTAAACGCAAACACTATTATTTTGAATCATTTTTCAAATTATATCATTAAAGAATTATTTCTGTTCATATCCTTAAGTTTTACTTTTCAATGTGTTGCGTTCAACATTGTTTTCACTTATAAGTTGTCAATGCACATTATTTTTCATAATTCCAAACATTTTTGTGTCATCACAAATCACAAATATTATTATTTGTTTTTATCTTTCTTCTGCTTAATAAATTTAAAAGAATTTCTAGATGAAATCAAGTATACAATTTATGAATCTGAAAACTTAATTTTCTAATGATTCTAGCGTCGATTTCATCTTGATTTTATTATATGTAGTAACATACAATTAATCAATTTTTACTTAAGGTAGTCCTTCGTGTTAATAAAATTAATTTGTCGACTTTTTGTACATAGTGTATAAACACTGATATTTTATATCTAGTAGCACTGAAATACTCATAAATTTAATTGTAATATACCTGTACATAGTGTACAATATGAGTTTCGTTAAAATATTTAGTAAACTGCGTTATTATTTTGGACTACCTTAAAATAAAAATTTTTGGATAAGTCGACTCATCAATCATGCTTTTACAGAGGATTTAAGCAAAGCTGTCGGCGACTTGGTAACAGTCATGACTGAGGACAACAAGCCAGAGACCAACGGCCAGCAGCAGCAGCAGCAACAACAGCAGCAGCGTGCTCCGCCTCCAGCTTTTAAGTGAACGCGAAAATGATACAAATATACATATATACATATATAAATATATATAAAGAATAAAAACAAAGAAAATTATACACAAAGTTTACACGAGAACATAAATCTTCAAACGACATACATAAGGGAACAGATACACATCATACACTTTACACGAGTACACACTCATACAAAAGCAATCAATTGTCGCGCTTTATTCACAGAATGATAAGTAAGTGGTATACACACGTGGGGTGTGAAAGTCGAAGAGAACATAGAAATCATCATAATCAACGCTGACCCATTATATCGCAAACTAATCATCGCACACTTTATATCGTTGACCAAGAGCGACAAGTCTGGTTTTATTGCATATCAGAGAGACAAGTACTAATTTTATTGCGCGTGCTGAACGAGACCGCGGCTAGTGAGGATTTAAAAAAAATTAAATGATGAAGAGAAAATAAGAAACACACTTTCACACACACACAGGGTCAAAGAAGTAAAGAAGGGACTTTTTAGATCCGCGTTGCGCGATGGTTTTGGGTATTTTATAGATTCTTTTGTATAGCCGAGAGGACTACTCTTTTATCGAATAGAGAAGATGAGACAGGGAGGACAAACGAATGAGTTCTTTCGAAGCTCCCTTCCCCGTCGGGTTGTGCGCGAGGGGAGAACGACCTTTGAAACTATATATTGTGACTCGTCATATCATTGCCAAAAAAAGAGTTAAGGAGAAACGCTAGAGGAACGAGAAAAATGTTATGTATTGTAATAATCAGAAAACGAACGAATCGATTGTTATACGCCTGCTATAGCTAAGAAGTATATAAGGAAATTATTATTATTAAACTTACTAAAGAAGCGAAACGTGAAAAAGGGGATTTAACGATTATAAATATATATATATACACTTAAACACGAATGAAAATGAAATAAATTCAAGTAATATTAAAACTAATGCATGCAAAAAACAAGCAATGTGTCAAATCGCATACTCTTATAGGCTGTAGAATTGTAATTTACACGCCCTATACCACTTGCAATCCTAAACCCCCCTTTTTTCTTTTCGTTTGATTAAAACCTCTTCTAATTGCCCAATAAACTTTTTAACTGGGGCATTTACATACTAAAATGCAAAACAGATATTATACATGTATACACACGAACGCATATAATGTACTGCAAACAAATGTAAGAAGGGAAAAAGAAATCGAAGACCAAATCGAAACGACGCTTCTCCCGGCACGTGAACGTATATTATTATATATCGAGGACGATTTCCTGCGACTTTTCTAGATTTTTTTAACGAAGAAAAAGGAAGAATACGACCTACGGCAAAATATGCTATTTTGGTTTTTTGACTTCCGTTCCACTAACGAACGAATGTTATGTATATGTTTAAAGATATTAATAAACTATCAACAAAGCACATTATAGTCTCTATTCTAAAAACCTACAATCATTGTAAAATGATTAACTTTAATACATAACTTGAATAAATATTCCGTGAATTGAATGTTATAGTGGGTGAATTCACAAGTTTTATAAGACTACTTAAGGCTAACAATTTATTTTAATTTATACACTTGATTTAATCTCTTTTTTATCTCTTGTTGGATGTTAACTTGTATCGGCTTATTTGGACACATTTAAATTTTAAATGATGTAAATGTTGCAAAGGACATGTTTGTACACGAATACACACTGTGATTAACATGAGTCAAGTAGATTTTTTATTTAAAAAATGTATCAAAAGGTAAAAAAATACTTTAAGCCGAAATCTTGCGTTGATTTATACTTCTTAAAGCTACAAAATAATAGTACGAAGAATAGTATGAAATCGTGAAAAAATCTTCATCAACTGGTTTTTTTCTGTTGTTCAGTATTTGATTGAGGGGATGCATTTTTGCACCTGTAAATAATAAATAAGTTATGCGATACAAAGAATTGTAGCACAAATTATAATATACAAGAGAATTTCCTATATTCGTTTACCTTGGCATCGACAGATTGATTGCCGGCGCAGTGAATAGTTTACGGCGATGAGCCAATCGTCGACGCCGCTTAGCTATCATAGACTGATCATCTGGCGGTATAAATGATAAAGCAAATCAGTGATTTTTTAAGCGATAATACTGCTGTACAAAATTCAAAATGATGCCACTTTATACCTTGTTTTTCGCGATTGGTATCACATCCAGTTTGTTTCCTCGTCGTTCGTCGTTTTCCCGTAAGGGGAACATCTCTCATCATATTGTCCTCTTCTGCAGTATCAAATTTTTCTGACAAATGTCTGCCAGGCTTCGTTGCATCCCTGAAATAGTAAAAATTCAAGTAAAGAAGCGCTACTTTAATTTTGATAAATGTATTTAATTCTACTTACAGAACACTGTCAAGAACTTGCTGCATAACAAACGTTGCTTGATACTTATAATATAAACGCGTCATGATATTCGTTGAACTTTGCAGCTCGATTTCATTCATTTCGAAATTCTTGGCCAAGTATCTGATATCGAATTCCAAACCATCCACGCGTCGATAGAACAGATTTCCGAGACGAGCGCTGATGATCTCCAAATCAATGGGATACTCAACCCTACAGACGTAAGAAGGATCATTCCTGAGTTTGACGAACGGCGCAGCAACAGGAGTTCGCATGAGTTCTTCAAGTTTGCGTCGAATTCGTCGACAGATAGCTGGCCTACCGTCCTGATGCCATTCATTGGGCTTCGGCTGGTAGCGTAATTTGCGAAGATCTTCTGGTGTTACAGGTATAGGAACACCCTTCTTTTCTGGAAGATCTAAAAACAAAAAAAACTGCAATGAGTATTAATGTGTCAAGTACAGCGTGAAGAAAAAGTCTGTGATCAAAGAGATATTACTTTTTTCATCTATCGGCTCGATATTCCACGGACTGACGTTATATTCCGATCCGGTATCGGTTTGGATGCAAAGACACTCGAATTTCGAATCGGACAATTTCTGTGGATCCTGAGCTTGCACTGCTAAAATCCTGCCAAAGTACCACATGTTCCCGAGCATTCGACAAAACCTGCTGCCGACCTTCCAGTTTTGCGCCAAAGCCGTGTAGAAATGTTGACGAAGAATGAGAAAATCGTAAGGGTGGTCCTTGATATAGTGATACTCCACGTTGAAACATTTGGCTGTTCTCTCTCTGATGGGATCAATACGCTCGAGCCTCAAGCAGCAGATTCGAATATTATTTTTTCTCTTGTACGAAATGTCTATTACTTTTGCAGACTCGTGAGCCTGGAATAATGAAGTATTGATTATTATTTAAACATATTTTAATTAAAAACGAATACATCGAAAGTCTTTGAACCACACTTTGAAATTAAATTTACTCCAAGGCATCTCGGATTCACGAATCTCGTAGAGTTTCTTAAGGCTGACGAATTCAAAGAAAGCCTTATGGCATTGCTGGATGTATACTACTTTGTCCCCTAATTGTGGTAAATAAGGCGATTTCACTGACCGAACAGTGCAAAGCCACTCTCCATCGTTGACTGCCTGAATAACATAACAACACGAACAATATGAGACAATATAAGGCTATTTTCAGTATCATACAGACAATTTTCTTACGGAATCTTCGCTAGCATCGTTACTGCTATCATCGCTGCAGCTGCTGTCCTCGCTATCTTCTGAACCATCTTTATTTTTTAACGATTCGGAGACGTTTCCTGTGAGTAGCTGGTTATTATTAAGTCTTGTTCTTTGATCCTACGAATAGAAGTGTATCAGAAATTATTAAATCAAACAATTGAATCAATACTGAATTAAATTAAAAAAATTACCAAATTTTGAGTACAGTTGTTATTTCCGATCGTTACACCGTTTGATTCGGGATAATTATTTGCTGTAATTGGAATGCCGACAACACCTGTTACCTGCAGTTGTTGAAGCTTTATAGATGAAAAAATTAAATTTTCCTCATCCGCTAAAAATAATTATTATTAATGTAGTGCAAATCAACTCACCGAATTCTGTCCGGTATCACACGAAGGCCGAAACAGATCTTGTCTTACAGAAATTTTCTTCTGCAACGAAGGTATCGCTGGCTCTTCCTTTGGTTCTGTCTGCACTCCCTGATCATTAACTAGATGTAATGAAAAATAAAATAGCATTGAAAAAACGCAGACATAAGTTAAATAGAAAAACAGAGAATTACCCGTCGTCTGTTTTAAACTAGTATCAACGACTTGCAATATATAGTCCAGTTTCTTTTGCGTTTCGAGTGAAAATTTGTACAAATCGATTTTGGCTGCCTGTATCATTTCCTTGATCATCTTGGCATTGTTCGCCCGCGCATCGTTTTCACCATTTAGCGCCATAGCGGTCCGAAATGGTTTGCACCTGTAACAATAATCAGTTGCTAATTCATAAATAGAACATTAGTGCGCTTTTTTATCGCATAGTTTATATTAACAGCGGGGATTCTCCAACCAGATGTACTGTCAAACTTTTTGTTAGGCTTGGTCCATTCTTTGTTAGCGTAAAAGAGTGATGCTATGCAGCTGCGCGGATTTACCCACAATGATTCCATTCATATATATAAGTATGCTCTCACTGCTGTTATATTTACGAACGCTTAAATGCCAAGGGTTTATGGCGCGCACATGCAGCATGTAAGCTTATATTACACGCTGTCCTCGCGCGCTCCCTCGATAGAATGAGTAAAAGATTATTTTTGTGTGGAAATTTTGAGTGGCTGTACTGATTAATATAAGAGTTTTTTCGTGTCCAAATTTTTAGTGTGATTATCAGGGATTATGACTATCGTCGACGACGATAACTTTCAATTGTCGGCGACGATAACTTTGCGACTATAACTGTTTATCATCAGCGCGCGACTGTTAGTATCATATATACAAATATAACTTTGTATAGAAAAAAAAACACCGCTTAATTCAACACTACACTGGTATCTTGAAAAATCACTGCAAAAATGTGTGATCAGTGCAGTAAGACAACGAAACTCTATGAAGAAAAAATATTGAAACTACGCAGTTGAGCCTCGAATGACGTCCCATCGACTGCCGGTTGCTTCGTCTCTTGTAGTATAGATTCACAATGACTAAAATAATCCCAAGTTTTCAAGAATCAACATCTTTCGCCAACGACGCACCGCACTACTCACTGCATCTTTTTTTCAACTAAATCCATAGAAGCTTTGAAAGTTTGAGTTCAAAAGCACACGAAGAAGTGAATGAAAAACGCCCGGCGAAATGGATGCTTGCACTCGGATGTTCCTTGCGCGACTGCGACGGGCTCAGTCGTTTCTCGCATATAGCTACACGACTGACTGCAGTGAACGCAGTCTCCAAACACAGCTTCGCTGCTGCACGTGTTAGTTATTTGGGAAAAATTCGCTCTAGTCAAAATTTCATGTATCTTTAAGCTACTGTTATAACATTTCGATTATGATGTACGTTTCGGTCATGCTTTCATGATGCGTGATCAACTGATCATAGAATAATTATCTATACATGTAAATAGTGAAATTTATTGTATTTGTTCCGTCATTTATATTACGCGACTGGTTAACGTTTATCTTATATTGAGCTTTCATTATCTAATATCCGCGCTATATTTGCTGTTTGGTATAAAAAATCATGTTTTTGCGACAATTATGAAAATAGTAATATAATTTTAAGATGTATTACATTTCGTAAGTACTCGAATATTACAAAATCATGCAATGCTTTAAGTTTGGCAACGAATCGACCAGCGTGTATATCACAGAAGTTGCTGAATTGGCTATCATCGTCCAAGTTTATGTGTGCGAGTGACGAAGAGCAGATCAAGAAGATTAGGCAGCAGAACGCTTTCAATGGCCGTTCGTTATATGAGATGGTCCTGTTGAAGATATATTATATTACCGATACTGTTAAGCATGTTTATTAAGCGTTTCAAGTACCATGGTCTTTTTCCTTTTTTTCATCTTCTATTTTTAGGATGTCTCGCTTCATCGTACACTTCGCTCTCCTCATAATGTTCCATAGGATGATCTTCACTTTCGTCAGTTTCATCATCATCATCATCATCATCATCATCATCATATTCATCATATTCATCATATTCATCGCTACTAACAGCTTTTCTCTTGGTAGGACCTTTAACCACAGATTGTTTTTAAAGTCAATACACATATTCATAAACTGAATTTTGTGGTCTCGATTGTACTTACTTTTTTTAGAAACTCCATTTGATAGTTGACTTTTAGTAGGAGATACTTTTTTACTCTTTTTCGACTCCGAATTAGTTTTACGACGATTAGCTGATTGCCAATTCTTCATAATGTTGCACATGTGTTCTTCGAACGTCGCCGATAATCGTTGCGTCATGAAATATATCTGGAAAATAATATTTACATTATTATATGACTCTAGCGCTATGAACATCTTTTAACTTCAATATACGAAGTACCTTTGAACGCGTATCCGTATTATAACGTCTACTATTGGTAAATATTAATTTCATATCTTTGGCAAATTGACTAGGAGACTTATAATTTCCTCCCAAAAGCTCCTCTTTGACTGTTCGCAGATCCATTGGAGTACTTATGAGTCGAATGTACTCGGGGTGCTCTAAATGATCCACGGGTTCTCTGAACGGAATGGAATCGTCACGTTGCCATAAAATGTCCAGCAGCTGTTGACAAGCTACTTCCCAATCTTTAAGAACTTTGTCAGTTTTTAGACGTAGGCTGAACACAGGTCTGGTTAGACACTGCGTGCTTGTAGATGGCCTGTTAATATCATCCTCTTCGACTTCAAATTCCGAATCCGAAGTACTGTGAAAAGGGGCGGTGTATAAGGACCTGTCTGAAGACTCGTCATTGGTTGAACAATTTCGATTATAGGAGGGACTTGATTGGTTGAAATCATTCGTATGTGGATGTTCCTCTGGCTCCTTTTGTTGTACCAAAAATTGAAATCATAAATAATACATCACGCATCTAGGAAGGCAAAGTATTGGCGAGCCCACAGTTCGTGTAAATTGCCACTTGAGCCGAAGACGAGCTGTGGGCTCGCCATTTTACCTCCCGTGGTATGCGAATACTATTTTACGTTCCCCACACGGAAAACACAACCATTTTAACTGAACTCGCACCAGTAATCCGTCATTGTACGAAGACTCGCCAAAATTACCGTAGAGTTCAGCAATTTTAAAGAATCAGTTCGGTCGTTTTTGCTGGTATCCGGCGTAAGTGATCAATTTTACGAGTCGCGACTCGCCAAAACTACCAGTGGCACACCGTTGTTCTTACTGAACAGTCATTACTTAGTTACGATTTTACAGTAGAAACGACTGTTTTTTTTCAGTGCAATGGCCAGGAAGTGTCCTGGGGTACGTAAAATAATGAATATACGATTGTTAAGGATTCTTACCGAACTGTTTCTACTATTCGTAGAAACGACGCGTTGCTGTTCAATATCACTTTCTCTAATATTCAGCATATCACATGCTTGAGTCTGATGAATTAACCATTCCCCTTGCTCAGCGGCTTTTCTTTGATCCTATGTGTCAAAGCGTATCAGATACTATCAGAGCAAATCAAACAATTGAATCAATACTGTATTAAATAAAAATGTCTTACCAAATTTTGAGCACAGTTGTTATTGTCGATCGTTACACAGTTTGACTCCTGAAAATTATTTGCTGTGATTGGAATGCCTACGGGTAGTGTGACTTGCTGTTGTTGCACTGGCTCTTCGTTTGGTTCTGTCTGCACTCCCTGATCGTTAACTAATATGATATTACATAACATTACTAGATGTAATGAAAAATAAAATAGCATTGAAAAACGTGCACATAAATTTAATACGGAAACAGAGAATTTACCCGTCGTTTGCTGTAAAGAAGTATCAACGACTTGCAGTATACAGTCCAGTTTATGTTGCGTTTCGATTAAATATTTGTACAAATCGTTTTTTGTCGCCTGTAGCATTTCCTTGATCGCTCGCACATCGTTTCCAGTATTAAGCGCCATATCTGCATTAAATTGGTTGTACCTGCAACATAAATGAGTCACTCGATGAATTAAAAATTTTAGGCAATAGCCAATTAGCACTCCTAACCGAACATGCGTGAAGAAAATGGATCCGAAGACACTAGTGTCGAAAGTGTGTGTACATCAGGAGCCGGTGCTGGTTGTTGAGCTGATCCGGCGAGCTGTTACTTCGACGTGATCGCGCTTTCGACTGGGAGATGTTTACGATTGGAAGGAGAATTACGTGAAAAAAATATTAGCGAAATACGCACAGTTGAGCTTCAAGTCACGTGCCATCGACTGTCGATCGCTTCGACGCCCGAATTACCGATTGTTACGGACGGAAATGCTCGCGGTGATAGTGAGATATAAGTACCTTTTCGCGTTAGAGCAGCGTTACGACTATTTTGAAAAAAATTTATATATTATATAGCTAGCCGGGAGAAGCCAATATGAGATTACTTACCAACTCGCATATGCGGACTCTTATAAGTATATCGATTACGCGTTTTGATATACTTAGGTATTAGAACGCGATAAGATCGATAAGAGAGCCGATATAAATTGCATCATTCTGTGCCAATTTAGATCTTGCTTTGCTCGGAGCATGTGAACCTAGACTTTATATTACTTGGATTAATTTTAACGGAATCGAAATGTTCGGCGTATATGGGCTCGAGAAATACAAATGATTGAAACAGAGGAACTCGATGTAAGGTGCAACTGTTACCTTGAAGTTCCACGTCCTCTGCCTCTTCTTTTAGCTCCTGCTTGACCTTCAGAATCGTAAAACCTGGACTCAGTTGTCCAGCATTTCCGTCGTTGTGAACCTCCTGTTGTTGCAGCGCGAATGCCTATTTAAAAGTAAAGTGTAATAAGATTTATCGTTTGTTTAATTGATTACTTGGCGATAAAAACAAAATCATGAGAGTAAAAACATCAGAGGGCCATTGATTTTGAGGATGTGCAAGTGTATTTGTCATTGGTGCTCGATCGTTCTATACTGTTTAGCGATGCATTCCCTATAAATATTACATTGCTTTTTTCAATTAATTATTCAGCATGATTCACGCTTTAGTGACGCACTTACACATTGCAGGAAATTAAAAAAAAGTGTTGAATTTCTTTTAAAAGTTTTATTTCTATGCGTATATAGAATGTACGTACAAAGATTTTTACTTTTGTTATGGTACCATCAACGACGTCGAAGAGCTGCGCGTCTCCCCCTACTGAATAATCTCAGTTAAGATCTCACCTCTCACTTGAGATTATCCAGTAGGGTCGACTTTTCCTTTTTCTTACCTGCAACGGCCTAGGCAAAAAAAAAATCATAGATCGACGTACTAGAGTAAAAATAATTTTGTAGCGCGCATTCATTGTAATGGTTCTAAACGTCTTTTATTTTTTTTTGAAGAACCTTGGCGGTGATACAGTATAGAGATATCCTCAGGTTCGTGCGCGACATTCCTTCTTAAGGAGCTATTTTCTGAATTAGACTGACCTGTTAACATCACATTATCGAATATTAGTAAGCTACTTTTTTCAAAATTACGAGCTCTTCGAACCAATTGTACAATAGATATGTAAATACCTGGAAAGTTAGTACATCCTCTGTTAATATTCATTGTACGTTCATTCTCTTCATCATTCCCGACATTTGTACCATCAGCCTGGTCATCACCACTATCATCCTCTTCGCCATCCTCATCTACCTCGCTTTTATCCTCATAGTCATCGACGATACACACAATTACCCGTTTACCGCTGTTCTTCGGCCTATAGTTTCGCGTCTCTTCACCCTTAGCACTAGAACGACGTGGCAAGTTAATCACGATCTCTTCGCAACTCTTTGTTTTCGATTGGCGAATAATTATCGGAGACGTTCCTGTTACATTAAAAACTGTTAGATGTACACATAAGAAATTTATTATACAAAAGAATCTTTATTTACCTTCTCCGTTGACACATACCCTGCTTCTTTTTCTGGGGTTCTCGACAACAGTATCTGCTAAGCTTAAGTTATCGTCGAATTCACCATTACCGTAAGTAGCTCTTCTATCGGGTTCTCTTCCGACAGCACCTGTTGAATGGCCCGATTAGAACAAATTCTATTTAAAAACATATATTTTTCATATGCATATAGATTTCAACCTTGAGATGTTGAAGCTTGTGACGGACTTGCTTCATTCTTATTTGCATCTCTGTTGATATAGAAAGACATTGTTAAAAAAAATCAAAGAACATTCGGTCAATAGCTCGATCAAATGGCTTACTCAATTATTCTTAACAATTGTGCGGTAATGGCGTCACAATTGCCAAATATATTGTTTTCGAAGGAAAAGCTGATTATTTCAACAGGGCGTTCTCTGAGCTCCCTGATATTTCCAGCCAACATTTGGACGTCGAATCGTATCGCAGCGACGCGACGGTAAAAACGATTTTGTAGGCGATCATGAATCGTCTGCAAATCTATCGGGTAGTTTGCTGTGGAAAAATATGAGAGGTCGCCATTGAGTTTGAGAAATGGCTTAGCTATTTGAAGTTGCATAAGTGGACCGAGGCCATGCAAAATTCGACAACGGACGGAATCACTGATGGTAGTATAGTACGCCCATACATCGCGTTCAAGATGATGCGCCCATTTGCTAATTTCTTCCACTTCCCAAGGGCTGATCTCCTCTATTCTTCTATTATCCCACTCAACACGTAGCCGCTTGTACTGAGAACGAGGATAATGTAGATGATTGTAATCTTGTACCGATACGATTTGGCCGTGGAACCAGATTTTGCCGATCAAGCGGCGAATTCTCTGACCCGATCGCCACTTTCTCTTGCATGCAACATCGAAAATCTGGCGAAGGATTAAGAAATCGGTAACTCTGTCTAGGCTGCGATACCTTACAGTAAAGCTTGTCTTGTCACTTAGTAGTTCGAGCTTCAAACAGCAAAGGCGTAGTGGCTGCATCACGTACTTGATCTCCACTATTTTGACGTACTCGTGAACCTTGATTGTTGTAATAAAATGATGTATTTATATTTGGCTTTTTAAAATTATTGAAATTATATAAAAAAATTTATAGATTTACATCGAGCTTCCTCGAGTTCATGCTAGACCAAGGCTTGTCAGACTCCTCAACTTGGTACAATTTCCTTTTTTTCACTTCCTCCAGATAATCATGGTGGGCCTGTTTCACATACACGACGTGGTCTCCGATTTGTGGAAAATATATTGTTTTCGATGGTTTGACGCTGCAAAGCCATTCTTGATTTTCTAAACTCTGAAATCATAGAAAGTATTACATGTTCCGAAATGTACTTTTTTTTTTGCATCTTAGTGTACATGAGCTTTTGATGTATTGCTTGTAAACGATTTCACACTTTATAACCACATAAGAGAGTATTATATGCAGACTGGTACTGCTTTTCAATCTGCAACTTTTAAATGTTGAAGATACTGTGACAGAGAAAGATTTATGCACAAAGTCTAACACCGAATTTACGATATAACAATAATCAATAGCATTATATGTACATAATTACGCGCCACTTACCGCAGATTCACTCTCAGCCATGTTTATATAATTATTGTGAACCTTTAGAATTCCCTCTTTTACGTAGATATAGATTTTATGACGATTGAAGTGTGAACTTCAACTGAACGACAACACCGGCATATGACGACTTTTATACTCGAGATACGCATGTTATCTCCTCTAGTTCCGCAATTATTTTTGATTCACACTCGCACAATTATTTAGAACTTTTTCCACAGGACGTGATGTGGCTGCGTGCAATAAAGTCTACGTCTTGGACATCATTGTATAATTTGCGAACATATTGATACACAAATTTAGAAATTATAGAATCGTTCTGAATACTACATACTTGACTGAAAAAAGCGTTTTTTGCACCATATCTTTAATAGGTGGCTTATCTTTAGAGTTGATCGGGAAAAACAGTTTAGCTTTTTTTTATCAGCGATATACTTATATCATATCAAGGTATGCTATTTTTGATAAATTTATAGTTAAGTATAAGTTTAATAACAAATAATTTTAGGCAAGGTGAAGGACAAGAATATAACATTAGATTTATAAGTAATTTTGAAAAATATACTAAAAAAAGTATATATTTCATTATAAAATCGAATTTTACCGTTGCAAAAGAAAACATAATTTTCGTGATACTATTCATTGTGGAATCTCGTGCAAATTTAGTTTAGCGACATTTTAAATTTCAATTAATTACGTATAATTAATTGCTATTTGAATAGAAGTTTTGGTCAAACACAGGAGCTTTCTCAAATACTTGCATCCAGCCTTCGTCCCAGTCATTTCAGTTTCCTATGCCCGTATCTATGTTATTATCTATATTAACTTTTTATTTCAAAGAATCAAAAAAAAGTTGACATTAAATAAGGACACAGAATTAAGGGACCATTTCTTAAGTATTAATAAAACCTCCTTACCAGACTTTTTATTCTGTTTGTCACTCCATCACGTAATAATAGATTCCATGAAAGATTGAAATATCAACGATAATCTGGTAGTAATTTTATAAATCTGCAACAAAGTAAAGATCATTATCACACATGCACTAAGCCGAAGAACTTCTGAAAAGTCAAAGTTTACTTCTGCATTTGGATCTACATTATACAGCCTACTATTCAAGAAAATCATCTTCATGTATTCCCCATGTTCCAAAGAGTTCCATACCCACTGCAGGCACATCTGAATAGGCACGATGTGCTCATAGTCAGGAAAGTCTATCAGGTCTACATTATTTTTTAAAAACAATCATTTTATATATCTGTATAATTATAAAAAATGCACAAAAATTCAAATCTGAATCAAGATACCTGAAAGGAATAGAATCTTTATCGTTCCATATAACTTTCAGAAGATATCTACATTCACTTTTCCAATCACCAATAACATTTTCTAGAAAAACAGCAGTTTTTCGAATGGGCTGACGCTTTTTGATGGTATACTGGGTAATACATCAATCTGGGGATCATCGTTTGTTCTTTTCTTTGGCGAAGATGCTACGTTAGGTACACTCGGAATCTTATCGACGATGCTTTCAATTTCTAATAAAACATTAAATAAGTGTAATATTGACAATTATTTCAAATTAATTAAACCCACTTAAGGATATCAAGACAAATATCTGTCAGGATTGTAGCTTTTTTGACAATTTGACTGTTTGGTTCGTTACATAATTCCGCGTTAATCTGCAAGTATCTCAAATCAAATTTCAAAGCCGTCAGAACAGATGTTAATATCGAATGGTAAATAAATTAACTGATCCAAATACTGGATCATGCGTTCACAGACTAGATATTGACCTAGTAAAGGGCACTCATCTGGCTCTGGTATATAGAGAAACTTACTACTATTACTTTGATTATTGAATGGCTAGAGATCCCATGGGCTGAGTATATCAGAGTTCCAATCATCAACTTTTAACTTTGCAGCACAGGAAGTGTGAAGTTAGAAATTGCATATCAATTGGCGCAATAATTTCTATAGTTCCAACCCACCATACACTTTTTTTACAATTACATACGCAGAAATGGATTTGATATTGTACAATTATTTCATGAAGTTTGAAAGAAAAGTATTAACTTTTGAACTTGATTTTATTCTTAACTGTGGTAAAGAAAAGTTTGTGTTACGCCCAAACTCTTTTATGTATATTTCATGTCCTTGATGAAAGTATACCACAGTATCGCCTATTTGTGGATGATACAGTAACTTTGTGACATCTGTTTGCGTAATCCATTTTGATGGATACTGAATTTCTAGTACATCATGAATAATATTGGGTGTTCTGGATGACTGAGAAAAAAAATTAATACAATTTTAATTTGAAATGCAAAAAAATTGTTGATTCAAATTGTCAGAACTCAAATCATTGTACGTGATGCTGCTATTTTCAATCCTCATCTTTATCAAATGCAAACGTATTATTATACTAGCTTGTACAAAAAGCATTAGTTTACTTCCAATTATTTAAAGTTTAATAAATTTGGCATGATTGACAGAAGTAATTGTTATATGTACCTGATTGTGCATTGATGCCCTTGTTTTGTACATATATATCTTGGTGAATCAGTCATTGCGAATTTCTACAAAAACTGATGGTCATATGTTTTTCTTCAGACCAAGTACATAAATAAGCAAAAATCATATTGTTGATTTATAATAGTAACAACTGCTATTAAATAATAACCAACTTCAATTTCATAACTTTTATAGAAGTAATGGTTTTAAACGGCTATAGATAAAACATTGCAAATCGCTATTTACAATGAGTTTTTACATCATCTATAAACAAGTATGCAGCTATTAATTATTATTACTTACATCTTTATTCTCAAACACTTGTCACGTCCTGCAGTGATGTCACAACAAAAGCCGGCTCTATACCCCTGCATCAGATCGTTCTATTTATATACATACAGGTACATACATATATGCATGCATGGACAATATTATTCCTAGAACGGGCAATACCCAGAATTAAGCCGAATACAAAATCTGCTACGTCGAAACTCTACAATAAGCACCACATCTCTGCAACAGGACCTAAATACTTACGACTGATGGAAAACGGAATATGCTCTCACTCGTGAGGTCTAAGCCCAACGCAGACGTTGCGGACTGTTAGACGGAGCATATAAGTATATACTTATCTATGTAAAAATTCTATTTATTTGAAAAGACCACAACAGCATCGGTGATCGACGCTGATGGTCATATGCATATGGTTCTCACACGTGAAATTGTAGTGGGAGGAAGGAGACAGTAAATGTGATGAAAAAATACAAACTGTACTCCTTCCCATCGGGTGTAAGCAACTATTCATATCAATGATTTTCTCAAACAGTTATATATTTGGGATAGAATATGTCAAGAGAGAAAAAATTATATTTTTAGAAAGTCTTTTTAAAACAATCTTATACGTGTTTATTATATAATTATAGCGATACAAAAGGTTTACACTTTACATAACGAAGTACACTTACGCCTTACCTTAAGTCTAGTTCAATTAAACTGCACGCCTTATTATCGAATTAGTGATGAACAATATAGACTCTAGAGGTTCGGTAATTAGCTTATGCTTGTACATTATCTTATAATATAAAAAACTATATTTAATCGAGTTTGCGAACATCGGAGTTGAAATAAAGAAAAAATCGATTGACTTTATAGTACAAGTCATTAGTATAATCAATATAATCTTGATTAGTTTAATCCAGTTATATTTAATTATTTCTATTATTGTTACAAGGTCAATCATTGAAAAAATAATCGTGGCTAAATCCGTGATTTTTTTGCGATTTTTATACAATCATTATTATCCTTAAGCTAATATCACAATGGCTTGAAACAGTCGAGACGTTCGTTAATTGCCCAGACCTCGATATACTTCCCATTTCTATATTTATTTTTATAATTTTTTAAAATGACAAAAGTTTAAGCCAAAATCATACGTTTACTCTGCCTGTAATATTGCATTAATAAGTCAGTTTATATCAGTTTTAAATAACAATTATATTTTTTATTCAATTTCTTTTTTCATAATATTTAGCGCACGTAGAATATTATATTTCAAATGAAGATTCGAAGGCACTGCCCTGTGTTTGACGCTAAAAAATTACTTGCTGTTTGTAAATATAGTTTTAGATAACACATAGATAAAGCAAAATTTGTAGAATCGGAGTTGTACTCATTACAAAAGAACTAAGAAATTATGTTAATTTTAAAGTCACCCACATTTCTTCGGCAAGAATAAATTATTATATACTAAAGAGAACAGGTATGAAATAAGTGCTTACTTTTCATGTACAAGTGGTGTCCTTTATGCAAATCCTTTTTTAGGTGGAAATGAAGAAGGTGAAAGGAATTCACACTTAAGAAAAATGCACAGCTTTAAAAAGCAGTTGTCTTCATAACGCATTAAAATAGCAATTCATCAAAAGTATCCAACTTCTTCGTTATAAATGTCCTTACGTTTTTATTCATTTATCTTCTTTTAACTACTACGATTTTAATATTAATCTTAATTAAGTCTATATTTACAAGCTTCGTAATTATTTTCACTGAGAAAACTATTTTTACACGCTTTCTCACACCCTGATTTTTACTTGTGAAGATACATTCATGCTACAATAACTTCACATTCAAAGGATTTTCCATTCTTGACAAGATTCACCCTGACACTTAGAAATGTTATCTTTTCGCGTATTACATTATAATTGTACTACATTGTAAATTAATGAATTATTCTTTGTGTACAAAGTGGCAATGACTGTAAGTACAACTCTATAAGATATGAAAAACTAATCATTCAATATTAAAAAACAAAAATTCGCTCCCTTGTTAGCTTATACACTATAAACATGAAAAGGCCTTTATGTGACGAATCAAAATCACGCCAATGTTTGTTAATATGTACAACTCTTGAAACCTTCAAGATCCCATATATGAAGTTAATATGACTCGTTAATTGGCTGTGTTTTTATACAAATATAAACTACTGATTCTGTTCTGAATACATTTTTAAGATGAACAATCAAGACAATTCGATAAAAAAATTGATTTTCTTCAATTACGCCCTTTTTATAGTAACTCAACCAAAATAAGTTACCTGCCCAAAATTTTGAAATTGATCATAATCTTACAAAATTGAATAGTTTTATTTTTCAGTTCGGTATCAGTAATCATCATGATTTTACACAAGAAAATCTTCTTGTGCAAACTCTGGTCTACCTCATTGCTGACATAGCTTTGGCTGTCATTTTCCTGACTCGACCTCGGCTGCTGATGCTGATGCCTGGGGGTTTGGATTCCGAATCTCGGCTGCCATTTGACAGACCCGGCTGACTGGAACTCTCATCATCACTACGTTCTCCGTAATACGGTCTTTTGGCTGCGCGCCGCCGCGTATTAAAAGCTCTGGAACCTCGGTTCTCTTCATCTTCATAATCATCGTCGTCGTCATCGTCTTCCGAGTTAGAATTTTCGGTATAGCGCATTCTTTTAGTAGATGCGCGCCGAAGGTGGTGTTGCTTGGAATTAACGCCACTGCTGCTCTCAGAATCCAGCGAAACTCGTGTCCGCCGACCGTGACGCATCGACCGTGTATGATCAAAGTTGCCGAGGGATTGGTTATTTTCTCTCGAATCATCGTCATCTTCATCAATTTCATCTTCATCTTCGTTGTGTTCAATACCATCTTCGGCTTGGTCCTCGTCTTCTTCGTCTTCTTCATCTTCTTCTTCTTCTTCTTCTTCTTCTTGTTCATCAACCTTTATTTGAACATCGACTTGCTCATCTTCTTCTTCATCATCGTTCTCTTGAAATTCAACAGTTCCATTGTCTACTTGACCATTTTCTTCCTCGTCTTCCCCTTCCTCTTCTTCTTCCTCATCCTCATCCTCATCATCGTCATCGTCCTCTTCCTCTTCTTCATTACTGGAGTCTTGTATTCGATTTCGAACAGGAACTCCTCTTTGTCGTCTACTGCTGCTTCTTGTTACAAGACGGCTATCTACAATACTCTCAACCTCCTCCTCCTCTTCCTCATCTTCATCGTCTTCAACGATATATCGCTTCTCCGGTGTTCTTGTAGGCCTTGTCAAGGCTCTAGCGCTATTCTTCGCCCTATGATTTCGGGATTGTTTGCCCTTAGCGCTAGGCTGATAAGCATCATCTGAATCGCTGTTTGCTAAGCCATTTGTTATCGCAGTCGATTTACGCGTACGCGTACGACGCTTAGTTTTAGGGCTACTATCATCACTCGAATCACTTGCGCTAGGTGTAGGAGGATTTGTGTTATCACTATCGTCTTCATCGTCTGAGTTTATATTTGCGAACTTTCTTTTAGACGATGCATTGCGTGGCCTGAGAGCAGGCCGAGAGGACTTGGTAGCAGAACGCTTTGAATAACCGTTCGTTAAATGAGATGGCCCTGTTAAAAATATATTATATTATTAGTGAACTTTGTTCAAAGTAAGAATCGCTTTTACGAAAATATGTCGTTATTTTACCTGGTTCATCGAGATTTATTACGCGTCTTACTGGTCTTTTTTCGGGAGTAGAATCTTCAGAATGTTGCACATCATCGTCTTCTTCGTCCTCGTCATCATGTTCCATAGGATGATCTTCATTTTCGTCAGATTCGTCATCATCATCATCATCTTCTTCTTCTTCACTACTAACAGCTTTTCTCTTGGTAGGACCTTTAACCACAGATAGCTTTTAAACTTAATTCACATATTCATAGGCTGAATTTTGGTGGATTCGATTGTACTTACTTTTTTTAGAAACTCCATTTGATAGTTGACTTTTAGTAGGAGATACTTTTTTACTCTTTTTCGACTCCGAATTAGTTTTTCGACGATTAGCTGATTTCCAATTGTTCATAATTTTGCGCATGTATTCCTCGAACATCGCCGATAATCGTACCGTCATGGAATATATCTGAAAAATAATATTTACATTATTATACGACTCTATCGCTATGAATTTCTTTTAATTTTAGTATACGAAATACCTTTGAACGCGTATTTGTATTATAACTCCTACTATTGGTAAATATTAATTTCATATCTTTGGCAAATTCACTAGGAGACTCATAATTTCCTCCCAAAAGATCCTCTTTGACTGTCCGCAGATCCATTGGAGTATCTATGACTTGATGGTAATCAGGGTGCTCTAAACGATCCACTGGTTCTCTGAACGGAATAGAATCTTCACACTGCCACAAAGTTTCCAGCAACTGTCGACAAGCTACTCGCCAATCTTTATGAACTTTAGCAGTTTTTGGACTCCGACTAGGCGCGGATCTGCTTGGCCTTTGCGCGCTTGTAGATGGCCTGTTAATATCATCCTCTTCGACGTCAACTTCTGATTCAGAAGACTGATAAGCGTCAGCTAATTCATGATACAAAGCTGTGATATCGTGATCAGTAACATTTCTAAAAACAAAGAAAACGATTTACGATTTAACAATAATTTACAGCCAAATTTTAATTGCATGATCTTGAAATTTTCAACAATTTACTGAACTTACTTGATAATTTTAAGACAGATATCCGTTACTAGTCTTGCTTGTTTAACGATTTGACTATGAGGTTCATTGAACTTTTCAGCGTTTGTCGCTAAATATCTGACATCAAACTGTGCCGACGTGATGCGACGATAAAAGCGATTCTCAAACCGTGCTTTTATAGTAGATAAGTCAATAGGATACTCGACCACATATGCATAGGCTGGATAGACGTTGAGATCAACTGGCGCAATAAACGGCTCGGCTATAGCTAGCGTCATCACCTGGTCTAGACCACGTATAATACGCTGACAGGCGGCATCCCGATCTCCCATTGGCCACTCCTCGGGTTGAGGTTGATAAAGTGTCTCCTGAATTTCCTCGGGGAGTACAGGAACAGCGCCACCCACTACACTTGGCAGTCCTGCAAAATGTAAATAGTGTTTTCATTATTTACAGTGAACGACACGAAACAAAAAGTCAGTTACTCGAATATCACTAACTTTCTTCATCAATAGGTTCGAGATCCCAAGGACTCATGAACTCGGTTTCTCCGTTGTCCCATCTAATAGTAAAGCACATGAAATAGGAACCCGGGAAATCCATGGAATGTGGTTGTACAGACATGATTTGCCCTGTCCACCATCCGTCGTCGATCATGCACCTGAATCTGTTGCCTTCAGACCAATTTCGAATGAGGGCATTGTCAAAGGTTTGACGCAGTACAAGGAAATCCAGTACGTCTGGAACGTCATGATACTTAATCGTGAATGACTTGCCCGTTAAGTGACCCTCTTCATCCGTCTGAGCTAATTTCAAACAACACAGACGCGGCGGTTTAATCTCGTATTTAATTCCAACAACTTTTACAAACTCTTGGGCCTAAAAATTATGAATACATCAAGTACAATAATATATCAATTTTTCATTAGTTTTCTAATTTAAATTGTATTCTCTTACCTTAAGATCTAACTTGCTCCAAGGTTCAAAGGAACGGTTAACCTCGTAAATTTTTTTATCTTTTACCACATCCAGGTACCTTTTGTGACCTTGTTGAAAATACACGATATCATCACCCATCTGTGGATAATATGGTGCTTTTCGCGGAATCACTTCGCTAAGCCATTCTGGTGGACGGTAAATATCAGGTACTTCTGTCACGGAACTTGGTACTGAGATTGGCATTGCCTATAGGGTGAAATAAATTCAAGTTGAGTTGTTTTGTTTTTTCGTTGTTGTAAACGTTTTAAACTTGCGTAAGAATTCAATTAATATTTACCTTCTTTTTTGGTCGTTGGTTCTTTCGCCTGTCGGAATCACTAGGGGGTGTGGCTGGTCTTTTCTGCACAGGTTTTCTTTTACTTCGTTTAGGAGGTTCTAAAGCATCACCGTGATCTGCTATCCAGTCTGAATATTCACTACTATTATCAGAGGAGGAACTTTCTGAATCGAGTTCTTCCTCGTTTGCAGAGGACTCATTGCTACTACCCGAGCTTGCTGAATTGTCATCATTCTGAAAAATCAATATTTAATTGCATTAAATTATCTGGATCATGTATAAGCATAATCATTGCAAAAAGTATATACTTACATCAAAATCTTCTTCCTCCTGCTCTTCTTCTCGAGCGGCTCTCGTTCTATAACCATGTCTTGCAGTTCCTTTCCGTTTATTGCGCGTCAATGAACTATTTTGATCTGGTGTACTCGTACTCACAGGTTGTGGTTTTCTACGCATTTCGCGTTTATAACATTCCATTTCCATCTCAGCCATGGCGTTTCTGTAAATAATAAAGCAGAAAAATCATTGCACTTTTATAAATAACTTGACACACATAATAAATTATTGCCTCTATATATTAACGGTACCAGCAACTTGTGTGAAAAATTCTTACGCAAATATACCTGAAAAAAAAAAAAAAAAAAGAATAACGAATATTGACAAGTCAACTCACACCTGCTTGCTCTGCGTTTCGAGCACGGCAGGTTTAAGAGGTCTGGCAAGAATGGGCTTATTCCAGGGCGTGGTACTATCACGCTGCCAGTTGCCACTACTCTGCCTGACACCCTCAACATCACCGGCTCGACGCAGTCCAGGTCTTGGACCTCGTGGGCTTGCTGCCTGTCGTGGCAAGTTAGGTTGTTGTTGATCGTCTTCGTGAACGGATCCACCACCGCCTCCACCACCTTCTGCCTCGATTTGTCGGCGCTGGGCCAGAGCTGCAATGAGCTGGTCAATGTGTGAACGCGGCTGCTCTTGCTCCGGTAGACCCTCGATCACTTCTTGTTGACCTGTTTTGTCATATAATACAGTAATCATGTGCTTTTTTAATTATTAATGTTCATTATGTGATTTCTTTAACTACAAACTTACCACTAGCGCCAACTGCGATGTTGGGTACCAATTGTTCACCTCCACAGTTCTCCCTTCCAGGGACTAACTTTTGAAGTTGTGGAGGATAAGGGTTTCCGTCAACGTCAACTAAAAATGGGGGCGGCATTAGGTGCGGTGCGGTTTGAGTTTGTTCGTCCAGAACGTAATTATTGACATCTCTAATAAGCGGCCGATAATCGGTGTGGAAAAACAGTTCTTTCGGTACCTTAAGACATAAATTTACCAGACGTTTATTAATTGTATCCTCGCCATTCAAGAAAAAAAAAGTATATTTCTATGCTACTCACGATTTTCATTCTTTCAATTCCTGATCCGAACCCGTAAATCATCAGGTGACCATGCGAATCGGTTGCGGCAATCATTGTACCATCAGGAGACCATTTAGCGTCAAAAATAGCACCATTGCCCTGGCCCTGAATAAAATTCTGGTGAACAGCTATCGGGTCATTGTTCAGTACATCCCAAATTATAAGTTGTCCGTCGTGACCCGCACTTAAAACTACTCGTGGATCAATTGGATGCGATTCGAGCACAAAAATTTCATCCTTATGCGCCTTCAATTTTTTTACTAATACTCCAGTCTTAGCGTTCCAAACTTTTAATGAGCAGTCATTCACCGCAGTCACTACCCATTCGTCGCTCTGGTCCCAGGAAACCATCGTTACTTTTGATCTCTTGTTAGAGTCTTCTTCTGGCTCCGTTTCACTACTCATTGAATATTTGTTTGAAAAGCTAGGATACAAGCATAAGCAATTGTCGTTTTATTATAAAAAAAAACCTTACCCAGCTAGTTTGGTACTCATAATAAGTATCGTCGACTGCCACTGCTGTTGCTCAAAGTGCCAAACGTTGGCAGTGCCGTCCTTCGAGCCTGAGATGAACCTGAGTCCGCTGTGTGCCCACTGTATACTATCGACGGTATCGGAGTGTGCCTCGACCTCGAGAACTCGCTTTGGCCCCTCATTGCCCAACATCATATAGACTCGCACGTGGTGATCGGCCGAACCTGCGGCCATGAATGCACCACCCGGACTGAATGACGCACAGATCATTTGCGCTTGACCTGGTCGCATCTTCTCATGGTACTGAATAGGCTCTGGACTGCAGGTAAAGTTATATAAACGATGTTTTGAAGAATATTTAGGGCATAAATATTACGAAACTTCAATCGTCCGACTTACATAAATGTAGTTCTCTCGCCGGGTTGTTTCGTGTGCGCCCAGAAAGCAACTGAACCGTCGCTACTTGTCGTAACCAGATAGTTAACGCCGTTGCAAGGAATAGGACAAAAGTTTACAGACGTTATCATTCCTGTATGCCCCGATAATACGGCAATCTAGAAATAATTTATGGGCGTCATTACTAATTAGTTGACAAATGATACAATACATTACTTTAAATGAAAGAAAATTATAATTCACGAAGACATACCGGTGACATTGTTTGAAAGCACCAAATTCTGAGTATTTTATCAAGGCTGCCCGCTGCCAGTAGTGTATTGTCGAAATTCACGGCAATGTCCATGATTTCGGACGAGGCTCCACGAAAAGTTGCCAGTAATCGGCCGTCCGTTGAGCTCCAGACCTTGACCAGTAGGTCGTCGGCCCCGGTGATGATGTATTTTCCGGTACGGTCGAAGAGCACACAGTATACGGCAGACAAATGACCGAGCGTATGCCGGTACAATTGCATTTTGTTGTAGAACGAACTGGGCACTACCTCGCGTCTGGTCAGCGGTCCTGAGTTTTCTCTGCCTTGAAGAATTTTGACTGAAAAAAGGAGCACAAGTCGTCAGTGGTCACCTCTTGATGGTATTCCGAACTAGGCTGATAAAGTTGAAAATAAATACCTATGCATAGAGGTGGAAGTTGACAAGGTGGGTTCAGCATCAAGGGTTTTCCACCAACTCTTCCGGAGAATGCAGAAATATTGTGGACGAAGCGCATCATATCTGAAAGATACAGTACCGAGCATTATGTTGTGTCTGAACGTTAAAAATTAGTTGATTTTTTCATGATTATTAATCATAAACTTTTTTACCTTCTTGTGTGCGCAACAAGGATTGTTTTCCTGCTCCCAATAGGGATAGGGCTCCAGGTACACATGGTGGTACCTCTTTCTCTAAAACTGGTCCGATTCGCGAACATATTTGAAGCAAATGAAGAGGGCTTATGTGCGAATATTTTCTTTCCTATAGGATAAAATTGAGAATGAAACGTAAAAAATATTCTTATAAAAAAAAAAAAAAAAAACAGGAAATAATTTTTTATCAATAGTGAATCAACTAATTTGAATTCCCGCCGATTTTCCAACGCGAAAAGTAGTCCCTGCGCGACTGATTCACTGGATATCATCCATCTCCCTCTCCTTTCTCTTTCTCTTCCCACATCTCTCTACTACACATTGTCTTTGTATTAGTTCAGTAGCAGCAGCAACAGGCACACTATGGATAACAGTATGCAAGCTGCGCTTCATACACAGGAACATATACTAACACAATCATTGATTGCCCTGTGAGCTTATAGGCTGATTCCCCACTCCTGGTGAGAAGAGAAGCAGAGTTGCTCAGTATACTGTTTCATACTATGCTCCCAGATGGTGGGAGGAGATTGTCTAGACCTTTTTATACTCGATCTCTGGATTATGTTACACGAGTTATTAGAAATCCATATCAACTCGAGTGTAGTTCTGCATAAATACTTATCAAGATGAATATTTTCAATAAAAATTAAAGCTTATACTGTATTAAAAACTTAAAAATTATCAATCTTCTAATTATGCACAAAACAAATGAATGATTTTAATGACCACAAAGCATCTTATATAGTTACATAAGAATATATTTAATGATCATCTTCAAAAATTAATAATTCGAAAATGTACGAATTAAAGAATTATTTCAGGATCGTCAAGTTTGAACGAGTGTAAAAGGGGCTAGCAACCGCTCCCCCCCCCCCCCCCCACTTCGGCTGCTTCCTCTCTTTCTCCCACCTCATGAGAGCTAAGTGAAACGGAGAAGGAGAAGCCCAGTGGCAGCAGATGCAATAACCCAGTATAGGTGGGGGAAATCGACTCTCAACTCCCCTCGTTCTGGCAGGAAGAGAACGAGAAGTGAAAATCAACCCTTTCAGCCATCCGAGCGTCCGCTCGCGACGAATCGCTTCTCAAAATCGTCCCTCAGCAGTAAACGAACAATGCACTCACTGGCCCAAAAATCAACTCACCAGTTCCTCGAAACTCTGAGTATGCGAATTTCCCTGCCAATCCAGTCGCTGCGGCAGTATCTGCGACAAAAGGAAAAATCCAAAATTAGCACAGTAGATCGAAAAAGCCCAAAAGAGAGGAAAATTTGAAAAAAAAATCGCGAAAAATCGACTTTTTCCAGAATTTTGACAGCGTCGAGCGGTCAAGCCGTATGGACGTCTGCTGCACGGTTTTTTGTTTTGACACGAGCTTAGAGCAGAGAGCACGTGCGAACCATGTGGAAAACGTCAACACACGAACAGAGAGAGAGAGAGAGAGAGAGAGAGAGAGAGAGAGAACAGTCGCGAGAGTACACTCTCCGCGCACACACTTGTCGCTCGGCTTACCTTGGATCGCTCCAGTTCGCTCTTGAGCGCCTGCAACAAAAAAGCACGAGATGGTCGTTATAAGTCGTCCACTGTCGTTGAACAGCCCGAGATCAGAGCGTGATATCAATGAGAATGATCAAACTTACGTCTGCTATGGGTCGACATGGCCCGTCGGAGAGGAATTTCGCTATGAGGAAGTACAGCTCTGAAACAGACAAGAGGAGAGCGAGTGTGAGAGAGACGGATAGATAGGGAGTCGCGCGAGTGCGAGCGAGAGGGAAGTAGGCCGAGGAGCGAGATCTCTAGCGAGCTGGGAAAGAGCTCGTTGCGTTGAAGGGGGGCCGCGCGTACGTTCTCGCGTCGATTTACCTGAGGCGAGGCTCGAATCCGGCCGCGTAACGTCGACCTCCATCTTCCTGGGATGTCGATTGATGATTCTCGGCTAAGCTGATCTAGGCTGGGCGATGCGATTACGGAAACTCGGCTCGTATCAAGACTCGGCCGCATCGTCCGAGCGCAGTAGCTCCATTTTACACACCAGCACTGTGTAGGGTAGTCGCTCCGTCTCTTTCTCTCTCTTTCTCTCTCTCTCCGGTCTCCGTTCGGTTGACTCGTGTCGGCTTGTGACCTGCGCTTACGGTTAGTGACGGTCAGTCTCGAAGAGTTATGTGGCTGATTTGCAAAATTCGGGGGTTGACGGATTTTCGCGTAAAAGTTGAGATTTTCCGCTCGCGGATCGGCCGGGCTCGCGATCCTCGTGGAGGGCTCGACGAGATTTCGAGGTATCTCGAGCGACGCCGAGAACGCACTCGTTACGAAATAGCGAAGCCCCCGGCTTTCAACACCCCCAATCTGGCCGAAAATTCGGATAATCTCGTTTGTTTGGATACTTTAGGGTGATCGAACAACAATAACCGAGAGTGCGTTCCGTCGAGGGCGATGCGTCGCTTGCTCGCACGCGAAAACAATTGACAGTCCTCAAACGCGTAAACGACAGTCATCGGCGCACTATGCTGTCCCTCTATATATACACCTATATATATATATAGGTATAGGCGGAGAGCTCGGTTGTACTATATACACGCGCACATACGGACAGGCGTGCTCTAAATTTCGACTTTTTCAACAACAAATTCCGAGGCCCCGCGCGACAACGGAAAAGTCGAACCTTGACAGTCTCGACGAAGAGTAATGAGAATTAGCCGAAAATCAGCTCGCGACTCGGGAAATCGAGAATTTTCTCTCAAGCTTTTCAGAAAAATCTCCCGGTGTTTACAAACCCCAGTGCGTGTTGCAAAACCGGTTGATGCACTCTCTGTATATCGCTCGAGATTTAAAATCAGTCGGGACCTGCAGTCGCTGCAGCAGCAGAGAGAGAGAGAGAGAGAGAGAGAGAGAGAGAGAATACAAACCAGCACAGCAGCAAGCCAACCTCTGTCTCCTTCTAACACCGTTGCTTCAGACAAGGACGGATGTATATATTCAAGACCTGTCGCGCGCCGACGCGAAATTCGCCGCTGCGAACTAGTCCCCGCCGCTTTTCTATTTTCACCTACGACGATCACTCGCTCTACAGTACTCTCCTCTCGTGCGATGCGTATATGTACAGCGCGCGATATATAGGTATATACATATACAGCTGTGTAGCAAAACGATTCGATTCGAGGTTATGGCCGACTCAACGAAACGATGACGAGTTCTGCTGATGCAGACTGCAGAGGCGCTGCGGCGGGGTCGGCTCGCAAGAGAGAGAGAGAGAAGGAGAGAGAGAGGGATATGGATAAAGCGCCAACTGTCGGGGAAAGAGGGAAACTTTCCTTTCGGATTGTGGAATTCAGAATTGTGCATCAATTGTTTGATTTTTATTTATGTAAATAATAATTAACTGGAAATTGATCTCTCATCGTTTAAAAGTGGTTTGTCCCTTTAATACCGACAACTAAAAATGCAGGATACATGAAAAACAATGTTTGTGAATTTCTATAACATTTTTAAATCGTTAATATTTTTATTTAACAATGAAAAATCGTATCGATCACTTAAATTTCTATGGTTCACAAATATTTTGACAAACGGGTTCTGCACTTGTGTGTCAATTACTACCGTTTAATAGGCTTAAAAAAAAAAGACAAATAATATTCAGTTATCTGATATATGCATTATTCCCTCCTTTGTGTCCCAGTACTCACTACGTATGGCGATAGCCCCATCGGCAAAACGCTATTCTCTTTACTTTTTTCTTCCATGTTGGTTTGTACTTATATGTGTTTATTCCTCCGTTCAAATAACCCTTTACCCTTTTCCTTTAAAATCGATGCTTGTTCCACCGTAAATTACGTGGTTGGTTTGTCATGCTGTTCTCCGCTGGAATATTTATTATATATATATTAATTATTTTAATGTTAGTGAAAAATTCTATTTCGAAACTCCGAAAATATTATTATTTGACGGACATTTCTCACAGCCGAAATCTCGGTATCTGTAATAACACTCGCGAAATCAACCTGCGAACGGAGCACACGAGGGTACATATACGAGGTTGCGCGCACGTAAACAATGCCGATAACTGCAACGCTATATATAGTTACTGTTTTTTTTTTTTTGGCTTTTGAAGCGCGAAAAATCGGTGAAAGCGGAAAATTGATTAGATCTATACTTACGATTTTGAAAAATTCAGCTTCTAATGGGCCGACGACTTAAACAACGTCGCGCAGCACGCTAAATTAGCGAAGAAGTGCGGAGAGCTTGATAAAGGGACGTGAGCTGCTCAAGCTGCGGCACAGCGTCGACTGATTGACCACGACGAGGCGATCGACCGCCCCACATCGTGCAGATTTTTCCCTCTCCAGCTCGCAATAAATAGGTACAAATCATGCGTGCTCCCCATTGCCACCAACCAGATCTTGTTCGAAGTGGATTCACTTTCCTCGTACTTGTCACCTTTTTAAAGAGGGACGGTGAGCTTTCCCGGCCAGTCAAAACAATTGACGACCTTAATTAAAACTTACAGGTTGGGAGACCCAGGATGATCCTGTCACCCTGATGCTAAGAAAAATTAATTGAAGTTTATAAAAATCAATACGATTTCTTTGAGTCTAACTTTTGATACCATTTTTTACATTTTAACTTGATAAAATACGATAATATCGATACAAGCCTATAAAATTCTATATAAAAAATCACAATTAAAAGCTTTAGACTCAATCTTCCTAAAATTCCATTGATTTTTCATGTAAAATTGAATCGACTGAAATCTCAAATTCCAAGACAAAAACTGGCATTAAAAGCCATTAGACTTAGAGTCGATACGAACGATCGGTTATCGGTTCCTATCAACTTGTATTAACTTTACGAAGAAACTATAAGAGGAGCAAAAAAGTTTTACACGCTTTTTAAAAAAGCGTTAATTTGAATGTATTTGCATAATTTAGCTGGTGTTAAAAGACAATCGCGTGAAAAAACACCGCAAGGACCAAGTGAGCTTTTAATATCCCGACGGCACAGTGTATAAAAATTATACTTGCCATCAGGGCGCTACCGCGCCACTTGATAATAATGAGCCCGCAGCACCTTAAGGGGCCACCACACCAGTTATATAGATATACTAACCATGTTAAATTGACGCGCTCCTTTGATCCCGACTTTTAGAAAAACAGCTGTATGTATGTGCGAGTCTCAAAAAATTACAGGACATAGTTATCGGTACCTGCATTTTTGTGCGGATATTTATTAACAGAATCTCAAGCGAAAAAGAAGTATCTATTTTTCCAGGATCCCGTTGACGCATGATGTCCAGCTCACTTCCGCGCAAAAATTGTACCGTATACGTCCTGTAATTTTTTTAAAGTCATTAAAGCCCTCTCGTTATTCCAGAAGTTGGGAGCAAATGGTCGCGTAAATTAGCATTGACTGGTATATCCATATAACTGGTATGGTGGCCCCTTAAGGGGGTCTGAAAGTCAATTCAAATCTAGATTTCGCGCCAC
>QLSS01000057.1:837506-870741 GCA_024372645.1 Trichomalopsis sarcophagae | reverse complement strand
AGAGAGAGAGAGAGAGAGAGAGAGAGAGAGAGAGAGAGAGAGAGAGTCCTTGCAAGAGGATTTATCTGCGTGTGATGAGTATGGTTTCGGTGCTCGAGTGTAGTGCTTACTCTGACTTTGGCTATCTTTGTTGGTCGTGATGTGAAGCTTTGACTATAACTTTTCTTTATTCGGATTTTGGTGGATGGGAAATTTGATATTACAGTCTGTGATGAATTTAAACGCTGAGCGTACAAGTTATAACAAAAGTCAGAATTTGATCTTACGTGTAAGAAAGACGTTCCGTTGCATTAGTCGCTTTGTAAACTCACATGAAAAGATAAATGTGTGTAAACATTAAAAACATGGTAAGGAGAAGTAACAATCGTAATAACAAAAAATACATCGATGAATCCCCGATAGACGCATTCATTACCAAGCAAACTGCATGTACGTTAACAAAATTAAAGACAAAGTTCGAACGAATTTATACACGCACACATCTCAACAATCCTCCCATAAACTCTCGAGCACAACGAGCTCCGCTCAGCAGCGCTCATCCCTCATTTAAGTAATTTCTCCGTTCACGTATATATTTCATAACATATCCTTGAGATCCGGCGAGCTTGAGTATAATGCAGAGGGAGTAACGCATTACGTCTCACGAAGATAATATTTCAGTGCGTCGCGCGCGAGATTATACATAAGCCAAAAGTGTAAAATATACATAAGCCAAAAGTATATATATCTCGAGTGCACGAGTCGTCGATTATTTTTACGAGAGGCGTCTTCGGCTGCATAGTTTCGTCCGAGCGGCGGACGTACAGACGAGCCAGGATTTTCCGCTCGGTCTACTTCTGCGGCCGTTGCAGCTATGGGGGATCTGATGTTACAATTTTATTCTCGCTCCAGCTTTGTACCTCACAATGGGACGATATTCGCGCACGGACGCCTTGAGAAGTAGCCTCTTGCTAAGAAATCCACCTCGAGTCCACGAAATCTCCCGCGTGTATGTGAGAGTGGATCTTTGTAAGAAAGTATTTCCTTTGTGCAAAGCAGCGTCCGGACTTTGTCAAGGATGTGTACTTTTAAAGGGTATTGAATTTCGCAAAGAATAAGATAAAAGTTTGCTTTTATGGGGTGTATAGGTAAGGTATTTACTTTTAGAAAATAACAAATATCGCTGAAATCTCTGCAGCATTGTATTTTCGATGTTGAAACGAAGCAATCGCCTTTTGGGGGTTGTTTGTACGCCACTCTGTTCACCGAATAAAAAAGCTCTTGATACGCGAAAAGCTCGTGCATCAGTTTCAAAACAAAACACCGAAAAAACGAACAGTAGAAATACGCATCGATTTTCGCGGTCGGAAGTTTTTGCCCTGGAGTGGACCACTCGAAAGCTCGGAAAAAGCTCAAAGAAAGTCGCGCGAGTGTATATGATACGTCAAGAGCTCGGATGAGTAAAAGCGAGGGAGGAATCCTTGTTATTTTTTATGACTGATTGGTGGGGATGAGCCGTCACGCGAATCGAAGAAAGCTTTCGGATAAACAACGGAATAAACGCCTCGAGCTCGTAAATCTCGGACATTTCGAATTCTGACATCGCAGGCTGTGTGCTATACGACGCCGTGCAATACACGCCGTCAGCCGTCGATGTATTTATTGACTTTAGAAGTAAGTGAAATGGACCGCGACCCCAGCTTTTTGCGAACTTTGTCGACTGATACGCGCGTTTCGCTTTGCATGAGGAAACTGGTACACTAGCAGTTTTTGATTAACAAATCGTGATTTCGGAAATTTAAAATATCCCAATTTATTTTTTCTCATGCTTTTTTTCTAAATTACTGATGGCTGAATCATCAAAGCATCCCGCGCTGCAGACCGTTATTAAAAATCCGAATCTCGACGTCTATATTCAGCATGCACTTACGTCGACCGGCTGTGCAGCCGTCGGTAATTTAGCGCTTGTTACTGTCTCATTCATCAACACACGTGCGTAAATAAGTGACTCGTCCTGCGCACGCACTACACGGCCTACTTTATTATCTTCGCGCATATGCGTCCAACGATGTGTATGCGCGTATACCGAACACACGCGGCTAACAAGCGCGTTCGTTATTGTGAGCTTACCGCAGTGTAAATGCCTACTCTGATTCCCCGCGAAAGCTCTATAAACAGATGTTTTCATATACTTGCGTATACGATATTACATCTCGCTGCAGTACTAAAACAAAACAAAATACACTGTACCCATATTTTTTTATAGAAGCCAAGGTATACATTCTCGGGTCCGCGTCATTAAAGCGTCTGAAATGTTATAGCACATCCAGAGCAATAATACACTTCGCCATTAAAGCGAATATGACTCGAATATTGCTTTTTCAAACTGCGCGACCGTATATCACTCACATTTTTTACGTCCCCTACGCATAAAAGTTCGTCGTCCCGCTTTGAGCTTGCAAGACTTCGCACGCGGAAAATACGGCCTCTTACGCACACGCTTCTCTCCTATCATCCGGAAAATCTCGGAACGCTCGTCCGCTCTTTTTCTCTCCGCTGCTCTGAAACTTTGTTTTCGCGTTCGGTGCGCACACATACGTTCGTGTCCCTCCATGTCGCACATACGTTCGTGGAGCTATCTCGTCGCGAGGAACTTTCGACAGGTGGTGTGGCAAGTTCCGGGACGAAAGCCGATGTAAAGCTTGTTCGGGAACCGGCTGATCCGTCGACGCCTTAGGTCACGCGTGTACGAGTGTGAGCGGGATCAGCAACATCAGAATCACGATGTATAGTTCTTAAAAAGTTGGGTATAGGAGCGAAGATGGCGAGAGAACGGGTACCGTGTGTCCGGATTACACGTTAACGGGCTTTTCAAGTGAAAAGTGAGCTGTAGGGGGAGTTAGTGGGTTGTTTACTGGGGCTCTGCCATAGTCGGTTTAGCATTTTTCTATGGGATTTGTGCGCAGTGTAGAGGGATGTTGAATTGTGCTTCGCAGCAGCGTTGCGTGATTCATTAATATAATTATATTGCAATAATCATGATGGCGTATTTGAAACAACGTTTTATGTCATTTGTATCGAAGTGAATTATTTAGCTCGAGCGTAAATCTTTGTAAGTTGGAATTATTGAAATGAATGTGAAATAGCACCGGGACACACGTGCATTATGAATGCGAGGGCATCTGATTTATGCACATAATAAAAAACTCTGACAAATCAAATTCTACGCTTGTCTGTATAATTAAAGCATATTTCAGAGTGTCCGCTTTCAGACCAAGCAAGCTATAAAATTGCTTTACATAAAATAACGATATTTCTAATTTGAAGTACGCGAATCGCGTTTACTTTCCATACTCCTTTAAACCCAACCAAAAAGTTTACACGCGTGCATATCAAAGCTACATAAATATACAATCGACGAGCTTGTAAACAAAGCTCCTTAATTTCAATACACCCTCGTAGTAATAACAATTACGCGTCGCAAGCACCATCGTGCTAAAAATCCGCAGAAAAAGACAGTGAAAACTCGCGCAAACAACAGCGTGATAGAAAAAACGTGTCGACTCTGGAACGTACTGCTTTCGAATCACCGTACGGCAATTCAAGCCATAGCTCGCACGCACGCTCTCGAATGTCCGCATTAAGCGGAACCCATCGTTGGGGTGAAACGCATGCGCGCGCTCTCGCTATGCGTTTTAATTATCGGCAAATAATCGGCCGCACTTTATACCGGCCTTTAATGGAAACTCGAGGAAATGCGCTCGTGCACCGTAGGATATTCTGGAGAGGAAAAAAAAGCGAGAGAAAAAAGGCGGCAGCGTTTCTTGCGTGAGCGTGCGCGGTTGTTTTAAACGATAGAGTTTGATCAGCGTGGCACGCAATTGCGAGAGGGAGAGAGAGAGAGAGAGGGCCGAAGCTTAATAGAGATTTACCGGTATAAATGGCCAATCTTCATACGCACTCTCGCGTGTATGGAGCTTTTCAGCGTATGTTACGTTGTGTGCGGGGAAAAGTCTATTATCGCTTGGAATTGGATGTATAGTGTTAGAAGTGATGAAAACTGGGAAATTATTAGCGCTGGCTTCGTGTTATGCATAAGAGTTTTTCTTTTAATAAGGTTCAGATATATCTGCACTTATAAGCAAATTTTTTAGATGAAAACTATATTGTTAGGAAAATAAATATGTGTAATTTTGCAATAATGACCAAGGTAGAGTGAACGATTCATAGCGTGCGCAAGGACTTCAAGCCAGTAATATATAAAATTAAGTAATTACACTCGATGATGAACGACACCAAATTTGCGCAATATGTATTATATTCATCAAAAGCTCGTGACACGTAACATCAAAACTACTCGAAACAGGAATCCTCCGTATACATGTCCATCGATCCCCACATCGCACCTATGGCTTGCATTACCGGCTCTTAGCGAGAATTTTCTCGGTCTTCGTGGATTATTATGCCGCCTGTATAATCTCGCTGCAGTAAGCCATCCGTCATGACGTATTACCGTGCGTCGAGGATAGCAGATTCGGGAGAGAGGAAACTAGCGGTTACAGCGACGTTGATGGGAAGCGCAAGCGATAAACTATTATATGGCGAAGGCGCACACACATACTAACCCCTTATATCGTGACGCGGCGCTAGGACGGTAACGATTTCTTTCGTATTAATTATGAATGCGGCAAGAAAAAGCCCGCTATTAGCTGAATTTATTTTCATTTCCTCTCGCGGCGGCGGGAGACCTGTGTTTAATGGCCCATGCGTGATTTAGTACATCGGAAACACTTGTTTGGATGTGTACGCTTTATTTATGATAACGACACTTTTCTGTGCCTGGCATTATTGTAGTACCAAGTATATACTGCGAAGTTTGGTATTAAATTTAAAACCGAGATTTTGGCGAGTCCTGTGCGCGCGTTGTGTTCCATAAATTCACTCCGAAAGTGCAATATCGTATTAACCTCGTTTTGCAAAGTGTAAAAAATCTGTAGTTATAAAAGTGAATCTGTTGTAAAAAAAATCTGTAGAAAAAAAAGCTTCGGTGGTACATGCGGGTAACGAGTTCGTCCAAATCTATACGTTAGCTCGACCACAAGCACCGAGGGCGAGTAAATAAATTTGTTTCATTCGCCCGCGTACTATGCGCAAATGTTCATTAACATTATACACAAGTTCATTACTACATGCTAAAAGCCTCTTCCGATAAAACTCAATTATTCCCCCGTAGCAGCGAATTCTCTTCTCGCCGCACGACAATATTCCGCGCGATTTTCCATTACCGCGGCCAACAACGCAACTCTCACGTAATTAAAAAGCATTTATCCAGTCGATATAAATACCATCCTCGCCTTCGGCTCTTGCCTCTGCGCTATAATCCCCCAAAGTATAATCAGTCCAAACGAGTTAATTGAAAATAATCAGCCGACATTCTATCAATTAGGGCAAGCCGATTTGGCTTGGAGTCTGCTGCAGTAGCAGCAGCAGCAGCCGATATATCGATCGAGCGTATATACAGCGGATAGCTTGGCAAAACAGCACCAAGCTGGAATCATATACGCGCCAGAAACCGAGAACTGATATTCGGTTCGCAGTCGCAGGCTCTGATGATGAAGCTCCTTTTTTGAAATCGCTCCGTGGGATTTAAATTTTACGCTATGATTAAGGGTCGACTGAAAGGCTCATTTGGCTGGGTGTACCATGATCCTCCGATATACTTTGTTACTATATAACTTTGTCAGAATCGTTTAAAAAGAAAAAAGTATAGATCTCAGTAATTTATTCAAAAGGTTTGATATTAGCGATCGAAATCCCATGAGACTTATAGTCTAAGCCAATCATGGACTGCTTTAGTAGCATCGCTTTTGGATTAGGCACGCTATCCGCGTGTGTATGTGCATAATATAATATAAAGCGACCAATTAAATGTTCCACAGCAGGCTCGCTTGTATTATTATGCAAATCATGTCCGTGCTAGCGCGGAACTCGGCATGGTCAAGCGCCGGCTAAACACGCGGCCACTCTATATATATATATATATGTGGGCTGTGTACGAATAAACACTTTGAATAACGTGAATTACGCGTTTATCATTCATAAAATCCGGAAATAGCATTTCGTTTATATGTTATAATATTATACTCAGTTTCCTCTAAATTCAAACAATTTTGCAGTCGTCCCATCGAAAACTCTTTACGAACTTGTTGTTTACGAAGTAGATAGTCGAGCGGCCAGAAGCTAAGCAAACACGCGACGTGGACATATTCTCATATCGGCGCCACAGGCGCTTGCGGACCGCAGCATCGATTCCGTCCATGGCTTTTCGAGCTCATCACACACGAACGCGGTGCGCTGCCTTGTACTTTGGCCGCGGGAACGCTTGAAATTGCTTTCGCGAACCTGCATCACGCGCCGAGCGCGCTCCACACTAAGCTGGAACATTCGGGCTTTGTCGCGTAGCTGTGCACTCTCGCGGATGTTTTCTATTTGACGACAGTCCCTCCACGTTAATTTCACGCACAGCTTCGGCCTCTTTGATGTCGAGGGCTTTATGAATGTTCGCAGATCGTTGACTTCTGCAGCTGTGATGAGGCTGTCGTGGAGCGAACTTCAGTAATATGTATTTGGAATTTACGAATGTACTGCGGTATGACTACTGTGTGTGTGTAATCTGGATTAAATAGATTCTCGCGCAGAGGTGCAATCTCTGGGCTTTAATTATTTAGCGTTTGGAAAAGCTCTCGGCTTTGAATTTAGAAGGTAAAGTGCTGGCAGGAAAGGCTTTATATAGGGAAAATTGTTTGATGCGTTTCAAAATAGGTCAGCACGCTCACCATTTGATGAGGTTAAAGTGCGCGTCAATATTTTGACAAACTGAACTACAGCTATGTTTGCGTCAACATATCGAATAACGCTGACGATCATCGCTCCACTCCTAAAACCGATCTGTAAGTTACTGCTTCTTATACATATTCTTATCCATTGCGAATATTTCAATTTCGAATGCTTGATATATTCCATACCGTCCCATACTATTTATCAATTTTCTAAAATAAAACGCTACATTGTATCCCCGAGGTATCAAAAACTCGGCGCGCGCAGAGACGCAAAACAGCGTGAGTAACTCTCTTAGCCGTCGGCTATCAGCGCGAGAATTTCAATAACAGCGCTAACGACTCGACAAGCAGCACTCGCTCGACTCATTCACACCTCTCTACTGGCTGCCACTGTGCGCGTCTTCGTTACTTGTCCCATTCAAGCTCGCGCTAAGCTCACGCGCTGCAGCAGGAAAAGAGAAGAAGCGAAGAGAAGAGAAGCGAAAAAAGGGGAGAAAAACCGGCTGCACTGGCGGCAGCATCTGAAAAGATCCTCGGGGCGAACAAGAGAAGAAAGAAAAAGCAGCCGCGCCGACGTAGTCGTCGTCGCCGGGTTAACGACCTATAAAGCTCACGCTATTCGAATGCCTGCGCGCGCTGTGCACTCGACTTGCTCTTCGCCTACAGGTATATGTATATGTGCGCTCGTGAAATGTATATGCGTGTATGTATACGCTGCATGAAGTTCTTCTTAGTTATTATCCGAGATCTTAATCGAACGAGCGCGCTTTATTGCCCACACTTTATTGAGCCGGCTCAGCGGTAGAGGCAGTGTGCGCCGACGAATGCTATCGAGAGCTTTCAGCTCGTCGAAGTCAACCAGGAAGAGCGACAGACCCTTCGAGACATCGCGAGAAAGAGGACTACTGCTGATCTTGCTCGAGCTATATACGCGAGAGACGCGAGCTTTCGATATATGTATAACTATATATCTATTGGACGTGGATGAAAGAGTCGAGGGAATAGAGAGAAAATTTTCCATTTGGATCCTAGGGAAATTGACTCTTCAATACTGTAGCTACGAATCTCTTTCGGTTAATCGAACCCTCCCATCCCTGCTGGATTGACACGATAATTGATTGTTGTACGTTGCTAAATTGTTACGTTCTCTTATTTTATCGTTTGTCCGGCTAACTCGATCGAACATTTAGTAGGCGCTTGGATGGCTTGCATGCACCAGCTGTGGGTGCTGTATAAAGAAGGCGTGATTGTTTTATCGATGTAGACAGAACGACTGAAACATATTTCTTTATTGAGAGTTTTTGTGTCATCCTATGATACTCAAATTTTTTTAAATAACATTTTTATGTGGTTACTCTAATATTTTCGATCGTTAAATGCAATTTTTATTCGTGTACGTTTGTCAGTCATAAAATGGCACACACTGTGTATGTATAAAAGTGAAAAATTGCATACGGTATATGGGGAAATCTACAGAAAATATGCAGTTAGAGTGCTCAAAAATCCGAAAAAAAAATATTCGATGGTACATCGCCGCTACCATACTTTTCTTATCCTTTGAGGTCTATAGAACACTGAAAAGGCGATGATCCTGCGATATCGACCTCGTTACAATGATTTCTAGGCGATTTAAATTTTTTTTCGTGAAATTTTCGTTGTAAAAATTCATGAAAAGTAGCCATTGTTCAACGTCATGTACTCAAGCTCTGCGGGTGCAAACGGTAAATGAGTATTTATAGGATCAAAGTATGAGATAAAATCTTCAATTTTATCCCTAGTGAGTTAAAAATACTTGCTTACATTCAAAGTTGGCTTGGTCTGAAAATAGCGAAAAATCGAAATTTTTCATAAAAAACACAAAGTAATTTTTTTGTTTTAAAATCCTAATAACTTTTTACTCGGGCGGTTGTCGTCACCCATCCGGGGCTTAAATTGAATCTCCTTTCTTGCACTTTGATTTTACCAAATTAGATTAACATTTTATTTGTTGATTAGCTATATGTATGCTTATCAACTTCTTATTGAAATATGCTTATGGCTATCAGAGGCCCTTTTTCGACCTTTTTGATTGTCATATATATAGCTATTCAACAAAGAGGGATTTAATCTAAACTTTCAAAACCAAAGAACAAGATTAAATCTTCAATTTAAGCCCTGGACGATTAACAATGGCAGCCCGAGTCAAAAGTTATCAGAATTTTAAAAATCACAAAATCGTCGGTTTTCGTGAAAAATCAAAATATTTTTAATTTTCTTCATTTTTTAAATGTAGACAACTTTTTACCCAAGCAACCATTTTTAACCTACCAGGCTAAAATTAAAGATCTTTTTCAGCACTTTGATCCTGGTAGAGGCATTTTCAGTTTGCGTCTGCCAGACATCTAGGACATGCCGTCGAATTATGGATATAATGGCGTCAAAGTAGGGTTTTAATTTAAAAAAAAAAATGGTTAAAATTTGAATGAACAGGGAAAAAGTTGTCGGCGTTTGTATGAACTTATTATTAAACGCATCCTGTAATAGTCTATAGGTTAATTCAAAACTATAATGATCTAAATGAGCATATTTTATTTCACTAACGTAATCATAATACATTTTAGACATTGTACATAATACAAAGTTTTGTATTCCTATTAATTAAATTTATGAATAGGAATAAAAAACTTTGTTTATGGCCAAAAAAAATCGATACGCAGAAGGTTCATCCAACACAAAATCTGTGTAAAATAACTGCTCCGTTAAAAAATACTATCGGGAAGAACAAGTTCAGTATCAACGATAAAGAGTATAATGAAATCACGCTCATGTCTGAAAATTGTATTATGTACAATATCTAAAATGTATTATGATTACGTTAGTGAAATAAAATATGCTCATTTAGATCATTATAGTTTTGAATTAACCTATAGACTATTACAGGATGCGTTTAATAATAAGTTCGTATAAACGCCGACAACTTTTTCAGTGTTCATTCAAATTTTAACCAATTTTTTTTTTTTTTATTAAAACCCTACTTTGACGCCATTATATCCATAGTTCGACGGCATGTACTCGATGTCTGGGAGGCGCAACCTGAAAATGCCTCTACCAGGATCAAAGTACTGAAAAAGATCATTAATTTTAGCCTTCGTGGGTTAAAAATGGTGGCTTGGGTAAAAAGTTGTCTACGTTTAAAAAATGCGAAAAATCAAAAATATTTTAATTTTCAAGAAAACCAGGGATTTCGCGTTTTTTAAAATTCTGATAACTTTTGACTCGGGCTCTCATTGTCAATCGTCCAGGGCTTAAATTGAAGATCTTATCTTGTTCTTTGGTTTTGAAAATTTAGATTAAACCCCTCTTTGTTGAATAGCTATATATATGACAATCAAAAAGGTCGAAAAAGGGCCTCTGATAGCCATAAGCATATTTCCATAAGAAATTGATAAGCATACATATAGCTAATCAACAAATAAAATGTTAATCTAATTTGGTAAAATCAAAGTACAAGAAAGGAGCTTCAATTTAAGCCCCGGAAGGGTGACGACAACCGTCCGAGTAAAAAGATATTAGGATTTTAAAACAAAAAAATTACCTTGTGTTTTTTATGAAAAATTTCGATTTTTCGCTATTTTCAGACCAAGACAACTTTGAATGTAAGCAACTATTTTTAACTCACCAGGGCTAAAATTGAAGATTTTATCTCACACTTTGATCCTATAAATACTCATTTACCGTTTGCATCCGACAATGGCTACTTTTTATGAATTTTTACGACCAAAATTTCACGAAAAAAAATTCAAATTGCCTAGAAATCATTGTGCCGAGGTCGATATCGCAGGATCATCGCCTTTTCAGTGTTCTATAGACCTCAAAGGATAAGAAAAGTGTGGTAGCGGCGATGTAGCATCGAATTTTTTTTCTCGGATTTTTGAGCACTCTAACTGCATATTTTCTGTAGATTTACCCATATAGCGTATGGAAAAAACCCTTAGGGATATTGAAAATTGAAATTTTATATTTTGAATGCGACGGTAATAAATCTTAACTTTAAGATAAAATGTTTTTATAGCAAAACTTTTTTGCTTGGTACACGTGGGGTTTCCGCCTGACGAAATTGAAATTGCGCAGCTTAAGGGGACAAACCACTTTTAAATTTCGAAAAAATCGATTTTTTTTTTATTGCTTATTTTGACAGGAAATGTTCCGTAGAATACGCTCCTGAAACCCGTTTATTATAAAAAAATTTTTCCGCAAAGTTATAAGCAAAATAGTAAAACAAAATTTTTATCGTTTTTTCGTAAAATTGCGTATTTTTCATTTTTTGTCTAATACGACTAATAATTTTTATTTTTAGTTTTATAAATTCAATCTGAATAAAATTTTCATTGTAAATGTTGAAAATACTATTTTTTTACCGTAGTATATATGTATATTATGCTCCGCGTACACGTTTTAGTTAATAAATTTGAGCGTACTGATAAGATTTTTTTGCGTTATTTTCGATATAAATTTCTAGTTTTGCTTCTTATATAAGGCTCCGATTAAAACGTAGGGACATTTATTTGAATTCAAATATCGCGCGCCTGAGCGCCACCTGTGGGTAGGTTAGAATCGCATGTATCGGTGAAGGACAGAGAGCGACCGTTCTGCTGTTCTGCTAGCAGACAGCAAATATTTCAAAACACAGCTGATATAGTCCTGGTATGTGTTTTACACTGACTAAACACAGCTGATGTTTTAATACATAAAAAAAGCTGATATTTTTCAAAAGTGTGTTTAAATTAATCTAAGTAGTGTTTGTAGTGTTTTGGGGGTTATAGCTTATAGCTTATAACCCTAAAAAGTAAAAATAGGTGAAGCGTTAGTCTAAAAGCAGAGCAGTGAATTTATTTAAAAAAGTGTGAAGTTTAGTGATTTGAAAAATATGTGTAATAATCGAGATGCCAACGGAAGGTTTGCGAGTACCGATCAAGACAAGAAGTACGTAAGAGGCCAAGAAGATTTCTAGGATTAACGAGTGAGGATGAACCTGCCAACAAGTCAAGACCTTCAAGATCAGCAAGGAAGATACAAACTCCAGCAGCGGAAAGAACCTCTGAGGTCAGGAATAGATTGATTGATATCAACATTCTATTTCCTGCTCTCGAGGAACTTTTGATTTGCAAACAATGCCATAGTCAAGTTAAACTTGGCGAATAAAGCTTGAGGATAAGGATTCAAGTTTAAGTTGCATGCATTAAGCGTGGCCAGCTGGCAGCTATCAACTTATGAATAAAAGTTGGCGTCAAGAACCATGCTTATGGAAGAACAACAGAAGAGCAGTGGTTCCTTGTTGGGCGCTTGGACTTGGACACGCATGACTCAGTGTGCATGTGAAGCAATTCGTGCAAAATTTAGTGAAGTGTGTGGCAAAGTTGCCAAGGACACCATGAAGACTGCAGTGAGAGAAGAAAAAGCTGCTACGGAGACTGGAGCACCCGGATCGAACATTTGGAGGTTAGACTGGTAATTTTTCACCAGTTTCAACTTGGAGGTTCAACACAGTAATCAAGAAAAAAGATAAGTATAAAGTGTTATGATTATCAAGGATAAAATATCCTTTTTATCAAATTTTTATAAAATTCATGAAATGCCTTTTTTTGTTTGCAGGTAAGAAAAGCCGTATAGAACCAAGAGGTATTAGTGAATATACCTCATAATTGCTGAGAATCAAGGTCTATGTGTGTGGAGCATAGAAAACTTGACCCCAAAGTATTTGGTAAGCACTAATTTAAGTTACACTTTCAACAATTTTTATAAACTTTAAACTTGATTTTCTCTAAATGTTGTTTTTACTGATTTCAGCTCACTGTCCGTAAGATTCCAAGTGAACGGATGGATCTTTTGGGCTGAAACTCAAGGAGGATACTTTGTGCACCTGTAGTTCTGGTATGAATGCAGGGATTTTAATTTGAATGTTAAGAAATTGTTTTACACACAAATAGGTGCTAAAATAAGCGAAAAAAATAAAAAAAGTCAGTTTTTTCATCGCCAAATCATTTCTAAACATTCAAATCAAAATCCCTGCATTCATACCAAAACTACAAGTGCACAAAGTATCCTCCTTGAGTTTCAGCCCAAAAGATCCATCCGTTCACTTGGAATCTTACGGACAGTGAAAAAGTTCACAAATTCTTGTACCGAGTGCCACAATGGGCCAGCAGGAATAATGAAGGTTTCAGCATGATAAAATTGAAGGTATTTAGTGTAAATATAACATAAAAAAATTTTAAATAATATTATTAAAATTTATGAATTTTTCTTTGTGTTCTTTTTTTTCAGGGTTTAAAGGTGGTTTGTCCCCTTAAATTCAAATGTTGATGTATATTAAAGCCGATTTAATTTAAGCCGCGAATCTTCTTTCTAAATCCGTTCAAGTTTCACGTTAGATCGAAAAATACGCGTCAATGTAATAGTAAAATAGTATTCCATAGCTCGCAGAGATTTATAGTGATTGAAACGAAAACCACATATTCGCTGGAGGCGAAGTGAGTCGGAAGGGCACGTAATTAACGTATACTTGGGCATGTATATAAACTTTTGAGCATGGTTACGCTAACCGACTTCTATCCGGGTCCAGTGGCAGTCCGCACGTAGCTCTGGCGTAATAAAAGACGTTCTCTTTCTCTATCTCTGTCTCCCTCTCGTGGTTTATTCCCTCACCCGTTCGGTTACCAGTAGAAACGTGCCTCGGAAAAGCTTTGGTATATCCCGAAAGCGCAGCGCTTTTTTGCTTTTTTCAACAGAACGTAATTCACTGTTACGTTGATACAAGCCCTCCCTTGAAAATGCAAGTGAAAAGTTCGCCTGAATACGCGGAAATGAGTATTTATCCAGTGGTGCCGGGATAATGAAAAGTTTTTGAGCTTTACGGAAAAACCTTCGCTTTTGAAACGCAAAATTTAAACGTTTGATCAACTGCTGTTTTTGTTCCGAATACTCGCGTAATTCTTGGCAGTGTAATATAAATTACAGAAAGTACACCGCTCGCTGATTAAAATGCAAATGATCATTTGGAATTCCAATTATACAGTACAAACTACGGCGCGCTACACGCATTGCTCCCCTTTGCGCGGTACATCTATCGTGGACCATACATCGTTTAAAGCAGGCAACCGAAAACAAATGACACTAACCTGGCGTAACACTAGGAAAAGGTTGCCCCGGCAACGACGGCGGATGTTCATCCTCTGGTGATCTCTCTGACGCATAGCCTTGATCCTGCGGTTCCCCACCCGTCGTAAGCTTATGCAGCTTTAGATCTACACACTTGCCCTGCTGATGCGAATGATGCTGCTGTTTCGAAACCAAGACGAGAGCATGAATGATAATGTTTATAAAACGACGATATTTTTCAGTATAATAAAAAACAACTAACCGCGTGGGAATCTTTCTGCTTGGACTGCTGCTGCTGGGGCTGATGATGCTGGTGATGATGCTGCTGTCGATGTTTCACCAGTTCGCAATCGGGCTTGTGCACCATTTTCAGCAGAAGTTCGTCGTCGATTTTATCGATGGAAATCCGACTGGCTCGCGTGGGTCCGTCGCCGAGTTCCCCTAACGACGGTGCGCTGCGTTTCGTCGAGTCCTGTCTTCGTTTCGGTAGTGTCCCGACGACATCGAGTTCGGCGCTCCGATGAGCTCGACCTCGCGACAATGTGCTCGAATTTCGACGCCACTCGTGATGGTGATGATGATGGTGGCAGCCGCTGCCGGTGCTACCGGCGTCCGAGCCGCGGCTTCTGCGAAGCGACTCGATGTGTCGACATTTCACCAGATCCACGCCCTCTTGTCGGTATCTAAAATAGGAGCAACAAAGGTTTCGACGGTGAGAGTGGTAAATTGCGGATGATAAAATGCCGAGAGTTAATCGCGTTCGAAATTAATAGCTGGAAAGTTTCTGATAACCCCAGTTTTCTCGAATCATAATTGCGAAGTTTGTAAGGGTTCATCGCGAGTTAAATTCTGGCATCTCGTGGTGAACTACAGCATGATACTGTTATGGTTTTAATGCCATCATTCTTTTTATTCCCGTCATTATTTTCTATTGGTGGACATGCAAACTCGGTTGGTCTTTGAAAAATTAAAACTTTAATGCGAGTTTGAAACTTTTCTCATGAAGCTTATTACGAGAGCGGTGAAAGTCCTTTTGAGAAAAAAAAATTAAAACAACTTTTCTCATTAAAAGAGGCCGTTAAATTGTCACAACATTATAAAGCTTACTTCCAAGGATCGCCGTCAAGCGACTCGTCCGATCGATGTTTTACGAGGTCCAAGGTATTGGTCGACTCGTCCACGTAGTGAGCACCAGCGTGCTTCTTCTTGTATGGCAAAGTGCCACCGAGATTACCGCTGATAGTGTCAGTAATGACGTTATTGTTTTCGCTCGGGTCATCGTCCAGTGAATCCTTCCCGTCGAGGTGATTCGGCAGTGAACCGCAAAATTTATATCTACTGAAAAGGTCAAGATAAACAAAAGTAAATTAAATGTTCAGAAAAATATTTATCTCTCATATTCAATCATGTTTTGTTATTCCGGAATTTAAAAGAGCCTGTCAGACACAAGCAATATGCTAACTCAATTCTATTACAATCTCGGAATGCCTTTCCTGACTTTTACCGCCGATGGCGAAAGCTTTTACGATCGAAGTCGTCTGTCAAAGAAACGAAAGAGCTTGTCAAGGGAAAATCCTCGGTTTCACAATCGCTTTACTACTTGTCAAGTAGGCAAACATCGTTAATACACGAAATGAAAATACTATTGATACTGCATCTACTCGTGAGCTTGAATTCATAAACGTCTTTGACATCAGATTAGCGAATGATTGAGAACCCATAGTATAAAATCACAGTATAAGATAAAAGCAATGGTTACAAAATGCAAAACGAACGTATAATCGTCCAATCCTGCTAATTATTCGCTCATGATAATACCCTCATCATAACAATATCACAATCTAAATCATACCGTCGACCAAAGAAGCTCAAGCCCGCAAGGTCCAATAATGAGCTTTAGCCAGCTTTAAAACGCGTACAGCACCGTTAAGCGTCACAACTTCGCTTAGTCCCATCAAAAGACTGTAAAAGCGCTCGCGCATAATTCAGGGGGTCTGCCGCGCGCACACCTTTGTTATAACAAAGCCGCACGCGGTATATGTACAAGCTACACGGGCGGTATGAAAAAGTAGAGCCATCAAAGCCACCGTTAATAAGATTTCAGCAATAATAATTCAATCGTCCTTCAGGCCTCTCTCGGTAAAATAAGCGAGAACGCTGCCGCCACACGGCGGCCTCCTGCATAATTGCAGCCGAGCATCGATTAACGGCTCCGTTTAATATCCTCGGCCTAACGACTTCCGGCCTTAGCGATCAATTTAGCGTCGTAAAGCGCCGTGGGCCAACGCCAGGCGAACTTTCTCTCTCCACGCGCGTGATGTGTATAAGCCCTCGTTCCGACGGAGATGCTGCGGAATATGTAGGGAGAGATATATAGAGAATAGAGAAGCCTTCGAAATTCGGATGTATCCGTGTCTATATACGTTCGATTTTGCGTGGTCGGACTACCCTCCGTTATGCATGTACATATCGGATGCCTGCTCGTATAGACCGAAACGATCGGGTATGCATTTATTGACAATAAGGGGTCATACACACTGAGTGACCCAGATGAATTTTAGTCATGGATATTTAGCGAGGATATAGTTGTGGAAATACTATATAGTTTCCAAATAACGAGCAGATACATGCAGACTATGTACGCGCTCAATCGGTTTAGCCTGCAGCTTTGATGATTGGGCAGAGCGAAAAGCTTGGCAAGCTTTGGAGTAATTAGTTTTACTGATATATTAGTGCGTTAATTGCAGGACAGAATCTCATACACTTACTTGCTATATTATTGATCAGGTTATTTTCGAATGCTCGTGTAAGTTAAATTTGCATAACATATTGAATTACTTATATAAGTACACTCAAAAAGATATCACATATGGCATTATAAAGTCAAACATTAATTTAGTGGGTATTGTTTACTTTGGTGAAAGTTAAAGTGGTGTGTGTCGATCGTATACATGTATATACAGAACATGTATTGAAGGGATAGTGCTAGTTCATGTAACAGAGGCTAAGGGCCTGGTTTGCATTAGCTGTGTAAACTTTCAACGACTTTGCCCCGAATCGCCTTGTTATAACGTCAATAAATGCTTGAAACCTGTAACTTATCTACGTCGTTAAGTGATGTATTAGTAAAATATTTACAGCCTCTCTATTGTACTAATTGCAAAGGTACTTTAGAATGTTTCGATGAAGTTTAACATTTTCAAACGCATGAAATATTCTTCAAATATTAATGGTAAACTCATTTAAAGTTTTAAAATTGATAAAAATTACTCGTGAAAAATCCTTTTAAACAATGAAACTGAACTCCAGCTACGCCATTAATTAATTAATTCCCGGCTAAAACTTACAAAACATTTCGGTGAAAACCGTGAAGCAACTCTGAAATCGCAACGATTTCACAGCCAGCTAATACGAGTCCCAAAACCTTAACGGGGGATTAATGGGCTGAAAACTCGGCTCAACTCCGATGCAATGAAGCGCATTACAAGAGCGGAAGCTCCGAGGGCAAAGGGTATATAACGAAGCACCCGCGCGGTCGTCTGCTGTCGTTGCAGGAAGCTCTCCCCGCGGAAGAAGCAGCAACGGTCAGTGTGTAGCGCCGGCTATCCACACGCTTTTAATTACCGAGTATTTCCGTTTTAGGGAGCTTTCCCGGTCCTTTATGTATGCCGGCGCGATAAGCTCGCTTAGTCGGCTCCCGTCGACGCAACATGTGTGGTTGCGAGCTATATGTCAAGCCTGCGGAAAATTCTCGCTGGCATGCGATTAATGGATAATCGAATACGGCGCACATACGCTGGAATGATTATTGAATTCCGAGCGCCCGTGGCTAACGCTTCTGGCAATTTGGGGATAGATCTCTCATTTTGGTCGCCGAGCAGCGTCGAAGTAGAATCCGTTTGATTGCTGTTAATTAGTTAATAACAAAATGTACGCGAGGCCACCTAATTCCCTTTGAAGATGTTTGTGTGTGTGTATGTGTGTGTGTGTGTATGTGTGTGTGTGTGTGTGTGTAGCGAAACTAGAATGAGTGCGACTGGAAATTGGATTAGTGTATATTTGGTTGTTGCTGCTGGATTATTGACTATGTGATGTGATGGTCTTATTTTTCTTGTATTAAGTACGTTGCAGTAAATGATAATGACACATTTTGTGAAATAAGGATATAATTGTTTGTGCATTTCAAACAATGAAATTTATATATATTAAACAGTAATTTATATATGCATAGTTAGCCAAATGTACTTATTTACAAGCCTTTGGATTTGAAAATGAAATACAAACAATAATTTTGAATAAATTATCAATCAACGAATCAATAAGTGTACTGATAAATTATTATACCTATTTCAAAATAAATGTGATAAAATTCGAAGAGAGAAAGTACTGAAAAAACTTACTTGAAGAATTTTAGTTTGTTGCTGAATTATAACAAATTAAAACAGTATTCTTCTCTCGACAAGACATTTTTCTTTCCTTGCGATCTTCTTGTTGCGGCAAACTTCTGAACCTTCGATACAAGCATCCCGGTACTTCGGAACAATATCAAAAGTGCCTCGTCGACGCAACTTTAATATCTTTACCTCAAAACTAGACGAAAGTGGAATATCATAGCTACGGAAGAAACCAGCTTCTCCCCAACAAGTACAGACACGTAGCCTACTTCGCCAACAATCTCAGGGTCCCTTAGTTCCGCGCAGTCGAGTGTTGTTCAAGATCCGGGGAACGCATACCCTCGAGTATCCTGACAATTTATTTTCGTTGGGAGAGATGACGAAAAACCCGGAGTATAAAAGCAGCGCGTTGCGAGAGATGTAGAACGATGTGGAAGTTGCAGCTGAAGGGGAACTATGAGAAATTACGCAGTGCGTGGGAGAGATAACGTACCACGGGCTGACGCAACAATAACCTTGCAGTCTCGATCTTGACCCAGAATCGTCGAGAAGATTCTACAGCTGATTTTAGGCCGACTCCTGAAATAATCCGGGACACGATTTCGTTTTCAATTTGCCAACCAGAGCGAATCTTTTTCCAGCGAAATATTACATTGTTATCTCAATTATTCAGCTCATCTCGCGTACACCCTGAATTCTTTAATCCGCTATTGAGTTATCAATTTGTCAGTTTTTTATTTGAAATAATCCAATCGTTCACCCAATTCCGTAAATATTATAAAACTTGCTTACCGATCTTATATTATATTCGAATACCAACCTCTCTCTCGAAGATCTGGAACAAGGCACGAGTATCTTCCCGACACTGATGCCCTTGGAATCGCAGAGATTCCCGGACGACTGGGCTCTCCTGCCGTTGAAGCCCTTGCCGTTGTGCCTACTGAGGTTTGAGCCCATCTCCTGCTCGCTCTTCTCTAACTCAGCCTCATCGCGCCTCTCTTGTTCCGCTGGCCTGTTGTTTTCCTTGTTTGCCGCCGACGACGAGGACGAGTGGCGGATCGGCGGTGGTGGAGGTGCCGGGTGCCGAGGCCGTTTGGCGAGAGATGAGCCTTCCTGTCGCTGCTGCTGCTGCTGACCTCGACAGTTGACTGCCGAGCCGTTTATGGAACGCCAGGCTTCGCGACGGCCAGCCGCCGCTCCTGGTGAGACTAGTAGCACGTCCTCGCCTGGAATTGAAAGAAACCAAAGGTTACTATGTGTTTTACGAATAATTATGGTATGCTGTATAGGATATGATTCAAGTAGTAATGGCCGAGTATGGTAGGGCGAGCAGGTCGATCCAATTAAAATAAATGAACTCTTATATCCACGCATACGTTTTCATTAAACGTGATAAATTTCGAAAAGCCTGCAGTTATAATGTATGGCGCAGCAGGCGTTAAATCAGTTTAACGCGTCATAAATCGATTTGAGTGTAATAACATCATTCGCGATCTCGGTTTTCAACGCAACTCACGGGACAGGTGGGGAGATTGTTAGTAACAAATGAGAGCGCTCGCTTTTGCCGTTTGAAACATTCGCGCGCGCGCGTGTGGCGAGCGAGCAATTAGAATAGCCGTAATTTTTTGAAGTAATTAAAGCAGTAGCTTAAAACCAGGTCGATTTCCGGTCGGACGTTATCACACCCGCGATTCGGATTTGCTGGGCGATCAGGCGTGAATTTCCGGCTGCCCTTAATTCTCGCGGACGCGCACACGCGACCCCCGCATTGGAGTTGCTCCAACTTTCTAGCAAACCAACTGCGGGCATGAGCGAAAAATCGTTAGCAAATGGCTATCGGGCGTTCGCGATTATTAGCCTACTTTCGAGCTTTTATTCGTCGTCTTATAGTTTTCCTCAGCATAGATGGTTGAAATTTTTTTTATACGCGTGGAAAATCGGGGAAATAGTTATATACGTGCGAGTGCGGCTAGTGAGTTTTTGGTTCGAGTAGCATGTTAATAGGGGAAAGCTGAATACAATGGGAGAACACAATGGAGGAGAGTTAAAGCTAAACTACTTAATATCGAGTGAGCGTAACTCCAGCGATGTACGTAAGCTATTGTTTTGTCGAGTTTTATTACTCTCTCCGACTGACGTGTGTATGCCTAATGATACAGATAATTACGGATAGTTGCTTTGAATGAGATCATTCACCACCGTAAATATTCAATTCACGATCGCAGATGCAATATTTATTACCATCGTACGTCATCGTCGAAAAACTCGCACCAATTTATAAAATTCGAAATCACGGTCCTTTACAACCAGACTACCTATAAAAAGCGGCCATCTCCCACCGACCGCGCTCTCACTTTTACAACACATCAGCACCGCACAGAAGTCATTAAATGAAGCCACTTAATCAGACGAAACAAGGCCATGACATTCGCCACTCCATATATAGGAACACACGTAGCAACATCAGCAATAGGCCAGAGGACGCGTAGGATCAACTCACGCATAGCCCAGTTCCCATAGCACAGCGCACGCATACATACGGCGGCAATGTACAGATTGTAGCACGGCCCGCTGTAAATTAGCTCGAACCGCGATATGCGCTTTAGGCTCTAACACGTGCGATATCCAGTATATATATATATATATATATATATATATATATATACACAAACACACATACACACACAGCCCTACAGACGATCGTATTACGCCGCCGCTTGTTGCGTCTTCCGCCACGATGAGGTGGAGGTGGAGAGGAAGTAATTCGAGATCGCGTGGGCAACGCATAAAAGGATTTCGTACGTGCGCACGCGGAGTTCTCTCGCGTTGCCGTCGTTCTGTGCGCGCAGTGTTTTACTGCTGCGCTGCAGCGCTACTACTGGTCGTTTCGACGGATCGGCTGCTATGAGTATACCCTCGCACTGCTTCTCTCTCGAAGCTTATATATACTATATACATAGGGGAGAAGGGATTGGATTACGCGCACTCTTCGATTTTATGAATGGAGATGGTTTTTCATTAAGGGGATTTCTTTTATTTCGAGAGTCGAGCTTTCTTTCCTTTTCAGCGTCGCTATATATGTATATAGGTATACGTGGGAGATATCGCATGAGACGCTACGGCTCGAGATGGGAGTCGGTATTAAAAGCATTTTCTCTTCCGCGCAATCAATGGGTATACGTGTAGTACTGAGATTTCGCCGCATTCTGTGTGTGTCCTGGTTCCGAGAAGCATTTCAAGAAAAGGATATTCATTTCCTAATTGCAAGTCATGCTTCTTCACTGTTTTAATTAGTAAAACAGGAGCTGTTTTACTATACGTATACAAAAATGTGCCGTGTATTTAAACTCAACGAATAAATTATCAATAACAAGGCTCGAGCAATAATACGGCAACAAATCATTCGACGCTTAATTTAATTAGGAAAAATCCCGGGGATCTCCAAAGCTTGACGGAATTTATTAACGCGCTTGGGCGTAAAAAGTCGGCTGCAGCTGCAGCAGCGCGGCGACGAGCAAGGATTTCGCTCGCGTTTTTTTTGCGCGCGTACCATACTCTTGAAACTCTCTGCGAACGCTGCGCGAGCTGCAATAAATTTTTTGCATGACTTACATCTAAACGATAATGCACGACCTCCTGCATTTCATTTTGCGTGCTAGAAGGAGATAATGAGCTCGAGTCGGCCGAAAGAATTATTGCGTTAAAGTAGTGTGCTCGTCCTTCCTCAGCCAGATAGAGCAAAAGAAACGCCGCTTGTACATTTATAGAAACGTATCTTCGTGAGCTCAACGGTGATTATACGTAGCTATATAGGATGTCTGAGATTTCGAGAAACATCGCGTGACAGCTATAAGCGACGCGGATGGCTATGCCGCCTACTCGAAAACTTGATTGCGATGTATATATACTCTCTCTCTCTCTCTCTCTCTCTCTCTCTCTCTCTCTCTCTCTCTCTCTCTCTCTCTCTCTCTCTCTCTTTTGAAACTTTGTATCTTTGCTCACAGTTAGATTTAACCGGTAAACTTTGGAGTTGATGAATTTTACGCAGAATTTCGTAATCATCTTGTTCTATAAAACTGTAAAAACTGTTAGTTTCAGTATATCCTAACAGCTGTACGAGCAAGAGAAAAAGAATATTTTAAGTTTCCGCTTAAAGTTAGTGTTTTCTCTTGTTAGTTTAATGTCATTAAAAAACGCGAATCCTTGTTTTATTTTAGTCGTCACGTTATATTTCAACGCGGAAAGTTTCGAGTGTACTCGAGCAGCAGGTGATCACAGTCTGCCGTTGCCTGCCACGTGGCTCGGGTTGCGCGCGTGGTACCTCGTGTTCCGCGGAATATTTAGACACATTCTACAGGCTTTTCCTTTTAGGTTTTGTTTCTTCCTTCGCATATGCAGAAGCTCTGAGACAACTTGAATACGTGAGCTCTGCCAAATTTTAGACTTTTTATTCTCGACAAGATCCTTTGCGTGTATACGTCAACGAGGATGTTTTATATACTGCGCGCAAACTTATTATGAATTCAGAAATATTATTTTTCTGAAGGAACGAGCTCGCGCGAGTACCTTTTTATTTGAGACCACTCGTCGTCGGCTGCTTCATCATTTTGGAACCTCGAGGCTGGCAAGTTTTTGCATTTCAAAATCTGACGTCTGCTTCAGCAGGTATGAATTATTAAAACATATACGCGCGTATTACTTTTATTTTTGTTTGTGTGGAACTTTTTCACGTGAGAACAGGACTCGAACAGACAGCTTTGAGGAAGTATAAAACGACTGCATGGGATTATAATGTATGTAATATTTTAATACTTTGTTATTTTTAAATTTGTTGAGGAGTAAACAAATTTGTGGCTAGAGATACATAATGCTTTTTGTGGATATTCATTCTTTATATTACTCAATATAAAAAAAAATGCAAACTAAATTTATAAATTTAATATAGCTTTAACAACGTTTTGATTCACTTCTCGTAAAAAGTTAACGTTTTCCAACAGGTTGGAGGACCATCAAACTTAATATTGTTTTTTCCAATAAATAACGAAATTTCCGAGAAAATTTATGACCTACTACATCGCCGTCGAGAGCTAGTTATATATAGTAGCATCAGGCCAAGCAACTGCAGTCTATCGGCTTCTAAGCGATTGGAAGAATTTGTTGTGTGCGATCCGATATCTTAATGCTTCTCTGACACTGTCTAAGCTTGTAGAATCAATAACTAGCTATATTCACGATCGCGAATCACCTGTTAAATACATTTACAAACTTAGTTTATTCACTTTAAATAAAATACAGCCGTCAAATTCACTAATATAAATTTTGCTGCAAAGAATTTACAGTTTTAGTCAGATTTCATATCAGTATTTGCACAGGATATTGGTTAAGTTTATAAGTATACTTATACTTCAAATTGCATCATATCGAAGCATATAGACTAAACTTATGAGTAGATTGTGGCAAATGACTGTAAATAACACCATAAGATCTGTATCGGAATTTTATTACCATTTAATGTCACTCATATAATCTTGGGATGATTGCAGCTATTCACTTCGCAGTGGTTAAAATTAATGACTTAGCAAACAGTCTAGCTATGATTTCACAAATATGTGCAATAATTACAAGTTGAAAATAAATCGTACAACTTTAATAAAGTTGATGCGTGTCAACATTTTGATATCTTTGGCTGATTGTATCATCGCCCCTAGAAACCTATAGTTAGTCCGAAAGTATGTTTTCAATACCACGTACAAGAAGGTCTACTGCTCGACTTGTCTACTTCTATAGAATTAAACATAAATAGGATCATCAAGCTCATGCGTATACGTACGTAGCCCTGAGTATATGTTCTACTCTAGTCCATAAAGAACGTGTAGTGCGTACCATGACCATAAGTTCAATCGGAGGAATGGCAAAATTAATTAGCATCATAACTGCAATTTACGAGCGTGTGTCGCATCACGCACAACTCAATATAGTATCGAACCAATGGAGCGACTATCGCGTGCCTAATCGCACTTCCGTCGAATCTGTTTTCGGTGACTATAATACTACTACTGCTTATACACATACTGGTACTGGGAGATCGGCACCCGTAGCACATCGCGAAATTCATTATGCCCAGCGCGTCACGAGCCACTGATTAAGGGAAGGTGAAGGCTCACAGCTGATTAGTCGATGACTGAACTTCGTAAATGTCGGATCATTCGTGCGTGGTTACTCGAATCGACATCGTATTGAATTATTGCACGAACAATGCATGATGAACTTTATACGGAATTAGAGTTTGCTCTGTGATAGATGCCATTCACTGGTAGCTCAATTGCAGATGGACAGCTGGTTAGGACTTTGGTGAAACTTTGATGAGATATTTCATTTGAAAAATAGTTTGATTGAAAGTTCTGTGCTATGCGAATTTCTGTATGTATAGGTTTCACGCTCCAATGCCTCATCCATTGTGTACGGATACACACATATCTTCTCGTATACCGCGGCATCTCATACAAATGGCTTTAATTAAGTTTACAGCCTGGCCACAAGTCCAGTCTTATTTATGTGACAGGTTTTATTAAAGTTTTGTTTCGTTACGCCTGCCTGTAATAGTCTCCACCTCCTGGTCTCCCACCTTTCAACCCCGTCGCGTGTCGTCGCAAGTTTCATCATAACGTTTTCTGCTGCCAGGCAACTGGCCCTTATGCACTGTATACCACCGACAACTATCCCCATAATTAACTCGCGTCTTTCTTCTCTGCTACACCATTCTAAACAAAGTTATTATGTGCCTTTTGTTTTTCACAATAGCATTCGAAATTACGAGGTGCACCTACTGCTCCTATAGAATTAGTGATGACTTCTTCAAAAGGCAATTAACTTGCAAACGTTGGACGTGATTCTTCTGTCATGCTTGGGTTTATTAACTTAAGTATTTTTTTTAAATGTCACTTTGCATACCTATTTATTTTTTACTGTAAAAAAATAAAAAAAGATAAATATTTACCAAACCGTTTCTCCAGCAATCGCATCGGCCATATGAATGCTCACCGTGAGTGCTTTAGCTTCCGGGATCCATCGATGTTATCTCTTTGGATTTAGCAAATTTATGAAATATGCATTATTTCCTCGAGGTTTATATTTATGAGTTAAACCGGTACAGAGGTTGCCAGTTCGAATTTCAAAACATTTGCTTTACGGGATACTTGCGCGAACGCACGTCCTCAAAACACAATATTCGAAATGTTCGCGACTGTTTCTTTCAACAATCACAGCGTAAAAGCACAGCGTAAAACACTGGTGAAACGTCGTCATAACGTTTATCCAGCATAGCGGAGAAGAGTGCATAAAAACTCTCCGATACGAGCGTTTACGGGAGCAACCGTCTCCGCGGCCAGATGTATCAAAGAAAGGGATCTCTGAAGCACATATACGTATGCGCAGACACACAGATGCAAGAGAGCCGAGCATACGTCCGGCCCTGGTATACGAAGAGAGCTCGCATATATACATATAGAGTCGCGAATACCTAAAGGGCAGACGCGCGGTTTGCGGTTTCGCCGTAAAAGCTGGCAGCGCACGACGCGGGACATTAGTTTTACTCCTCAGACAGATTTGGGCTGACGACGTTTAAAGTTTGCAGTTTAGAAGTTTGACGTTTAGCCTATGTGTGTGCGCGCGCGCGAGCGCGGGAGTAGGCGAACTGCGAGCGAGAGAGAATCGCGACACACAAAGACTAGAGAGAAAGGGACTTTTATCTCGGGGCTGCCGGCACTGCCATATACCTATACGTGTACATACAATTGCCGCTGTTATACTCTTGCGATGGCAAAGTTATGCGAACTCGACTGTTAAACCGAACAGTAGTTCAAAACCCGTGGGTAATAAAAATACGAATACGCGCCGAGCTTTCGGCCTTTGATGGACGAGTCGTCGCTGATGCTGTTACCCTGTTAATTAATAGAATTCCCCTGTTTGTTTACGTCGAACTTTTATCCGTGAGGTATGGTAAAGGGGAAATTTAATTAAAACGAACTCTTTGAATTTTAAATCGTATTAGTGGCATTAACTTTTGCATTATAGTGATAATAATTAATGAATATTGGAATTGTTGGCAGCGTAATGCTTAGAATTATTCTGCATGCTTTTAGCAAAATATAGCTAGCATTTTATGAAAAAGAAATAATTGATTTTAAAAAAGTAATTTTTTATTTATTTGATATATTTTTTGAACTTTTAAATTTGATATTTGTGTAACTTTTATGGATTCAAGGATAAAGTTACTTTAAGTCCCAAATTGTCGAGGAAAAAAAATATAAAATAAAGCTACATAGATTGAATTGAAAAATCGGTATTTCAACCGAAGACCTTTCTCTCCTAATTCCTATTGCAAATAACTTTAAAATTGATTGATAAATTTTCATTCAACATGACTCTAATTAAATGGTTCGCTTAAATTCTGCAAACAACATTATCTCATTAAGCAGTTCATCTCTGGATTAACGATAATACATAACAAAGAAAAAAACCATGAGATCTGCTCGATAATAATCACATTCGGATACAACGCTGATGAAGCCTGAGTACTGTGAAAATTATCGGAGCTCATTCCGGCGTGAATCCAAAGATAAACAGCACATGCAGGTATCCGATAACGCCTTGTAATTCTCTGAGGCAGATGCACGCAGCTCTGATTTATATACTCGTTAAAAATATGCATGAGGCGTGTACGGAAAAGAGCATTACAGCGCAGTAACAAATAAAGATTCGCGCAAAAAGGCTCCAGAGCGGAAAAAAATATATAGACATCAGCTCTGGCTAAACTATACGATTACGCGCGAAAGGATCAAAAGCTTTAAAATTGAAGGCTTGATCACCGGTGCAGCTCGTTAGTGATGGTAAATAATAATGCCTTGTTAGAATTAATTATTGCGCGAAATTATTATCTCGTTACTTCGAATATAGTGTTCAACGTTAGCCGCATTGAGTATTGCTGTAGTATCTTCGTTAGGTTAGCTCTCTTGTAATACAACATCCGACTGCGATCGATTATCAGGCACATAAGATTTTTTGCAAGAAATACATTTGACTGATCCAAGTTAATAGATGATGAAAAATTGTTTAAATCACACCACATCAATATATAACGGGAAGTATATTATTTAATGTCTTACGTCAAAGCGATTCAAATTTATAAAACGCGCGAGATTATTAAATCCGTGATGAGATGAACGAGTCTAATTATCATCCAGTAAATGAGGGCTTGATGATAATGAAACGAATATTTGCTTTTGCGCGAGCGTTAATGAGAAAAGCTTCATTACGCATATTAAAAATGAGAGATCCACGGCCCGCGACGCTACATAATAGCCTTATTTTTAATTCTTTTTCCCCTTGAAACGGGCACAAATAGTGTGACGCGCGTTCGCGCCGTACTGAAAGACTTGCCCGAGCGCGAGATTCGTAATATAATCGCGTTGCTCGCCGCAGGCATCAAAACGGCTGGAAATAAAAGTTAAAGGGAAACAATATTAAAACGTTCCGCCTCGCTCTCGACAAGTTGATCATAACCGATGCAGTAATACAAAGCAGACATAGAGGGCGAGGGTGAACGGTATTACGCTTTCACGCGGCATCTATATTCACAAACATATCTATATACGTATATGTGCTTTATCGAGTGCGGGGTATGAAATTTCGGACCACGCGCGCATATCGCCTTTCGCGTTGGTCGATCAGCTATATATTGCTTATTATCTTTCATTGGCTCCTTTGCTTTGGCCAGCAGATATTACCCCAATATTTCCCACACTATTTCTCCTTTTTCTCGCTAAATATACGTTATACCCTCGCGCATCACATGCGTCATTCGATTCCTTTCGGACTTTCCAGACATCGATACCAATCAACTTGCTTAATGTGTGGGCCGCTCGTATAGTGGGATTTCTAAAGATCATTTACTTTGAATTGTTAACATGACGGAAGTATCTTTTTAGTCGGAAGACTAATAAAATCAGCACACACACAGCACAACAAAAGGTAAAGGAATTCATGTTATTGCAAATGAACTTTTTAATTACGACGATGTGATTTTAACTCAACAATGATTTCGAATACAGGAAAATAAAAATTGCCGTAAATAAAGTGTGTATTATGCAGCAGGGAAGACAATCGAATTTCATGAGTCATATAAAACTAAAAGTCAGTATTATGCGATTCGATTGTCGAATGGACCGCGAGAAGAATAAAAAGGACTTTTCTATAGATGCCCTGCAAGAAGCTGACTCATGCATAATGCAAAGCTCTTCTCGCGGTTTCTGCGAATCCGTCGGAATAAAAAGGGAAAAAACGCAATTAGCAAACTCGCCGAGACAGTAATTCACGCGTGAATCACTTTGTAAGTTTAAACTGCGCCAGCCCAGGCAAAAAATCGAACTCTCATTATGTTTTACGAGGACTTTTTTGTCAAGTCTGCTTTTACAACAGTTCAATCAGACTCCTCTCGCTTAAACATGTCGAACTCTGAAGGGAAATGTGACCTTTTTTGAGCGCAAATTCTGCCCTTTGTACTGAATTTTCGAACACGCGAATCCTCGCGCAAAAGAGTAGAAATGCAAAAGATGACAGACAGAACATTTATACAAGTGAGCATACACGTTTATTTATACAACGAAAGCTGTGAAACCACAAGCCAAAGCTTCCTTTCATTTTACCAAGGTTTGGACCTTTCAGGCTTATTAATTAACTCTCTGCATCGGGGATTGGCTTTTTGCGTATAAAAAAAAGTTGTCTCAACTGTTTAATTAAAGTTCCCGGCGGACTGGTCTACAGAGAGCTGCTGCTATGCTGCTGGAATTCAATTTTCTAGCGCTTCCGCTTTTCGACCTTTCAAAACCTTCGTTGAATAAGGTAAATCTCGGGCTCATTGATTTTTCACGGGGATTTTTCACAGGGGCTTCATTATTTTGGCGCGAGTCATCTTTCAAGCTTTTGGTTCAACTTTTATCAAACTATTAGAGAGGTATTATGGCTATCTTCGTTAGTATTGGTGGGAATAATAAAATACAATCTAAAACTAAAAAATATTTAAAAAAATTATCCATCATTAATGGTCATGCGTAAATCTTCTATATATAAGTGCCATAACCTCCATCATACCCGCGATATATCTGAAAAGCGCATGCACATTAAAATGTTTATTTATTACACAGCGATAATCTTAAAAACGTCACATTAACGTAGCTATCTAAATACCTCGGCTGCAGCGGTCCATCGGACGCGTAATAAATAAAAACTAATCTCCTAAGAAACCATACTTTTTCACACTCTCATATCGCTCGAACACGATCCATATAGATTACACCAAGTTCCATACCAAGTCAGCAATAAAACCCCGCGGAAAATCAATCACTCGTTGCGCAGAAATTAATATCTTATACTCGCGCAACCTAATCTGTCGCGCGTGTCACTCAGCCGCCTTACCGACTCCTCGCGCATGCGTATAAAAAGCGTCGCAAAACTGCCAACCAAGCGACACTTTCCAAAGTAAGCTGCGCGCGCGTGCGCCGCTTTCCTGTATCAGATAATGCGAAACAGCGAGTCGCTAATGTCTTTTTAATCGTACAGAGCCTTGGCGAAATGGAAGCGTCTGGAATTTAGAAGTGCATCAGTACATCGGCTTGACCTCGCGCGTCCTATAAGGATCGATCATGTAGCTCTCTCATAAATATAGATGTCGGTTAGCGCGAGGGCGGCGAAGTCTGCAACAGCTGTTTATACATCCTCTCGCGCGGACTGCAATCGCGATCAGAGAGGCGAGTCTATGTATATAAGACTATGTCGCGCGAGTCGAGTAGTTCACTATATACTAAGCGTAAAGGAGTTAAGCTTAGTTTGATGAGTTTCGAAAAATCTAAACTGCTGCTATAGCTCGACCATTTTATATTCCGAAAAAGCGCTCTGCAGTTCCGAATGAAAATCTCTCGCTGCTCGCGTATATATATATATATATTATATAGAGCGCGGGGAGCTCTAAATTTACGGGATGAATTTCAAATTTTATTGCGCGTACATTTCGCGTATCTATATAGTCGTGCGACCTAGTTCTCCAACAAATTAGCATACGACATGTGTCGCGCGGAAAAAGCTTCGCATTTTTTTTAATCCGCTTGCAAAACTTTTGCCGTCAAAAATTTTATTCACCTCGATGAATCTCCGCAAAAATGTTGTTTTCCTACCGACTCTTTTTCCCGCAGCGAGTATATATTATATACTCCAAATTAGGAGCTCGAAAATTGCGATTGCGGCAAGAGTTCCGTGACCGAGCGCGTTGCAGGTCTCTGCCTTTCTCTCTCTCTCGCTCTCTCTCTCTCTCTCTCTCTCTCTCTCTCTCTCTCTCTCTCTCTCTCTCTCTTTCTACTTTATTTAACGCGCAGACGTATTTACCAAGGCGCAGCTGCGGTTCGTGAGACGGTTTTTCTCTCCGCACGCGGCTATAGCCTCCTCCTCGAAAGAGCCGTATACGCATAATGTGCGGCGACGGCGGCCTCCTTCTTTCGTCCCCGCGACGCCGGCGACCTCATCCTTTTTAAAGCGCGCGAGCAGCGTTTGTACTGCATGCAGCCGCGCCAAACTCGTGCGAACCGAGCGCCGAGCTCTCGTTTGTATATGGGTGTGTGCTTTTTCATGGGAGCAAAGTGGGGCTGGTGAAAAGTGAATTAATGCCGGCTTTATACAGGTTGTGCGGAAAAGAAATTCTAAATAGCAGGTGTTTGTTGCGCAACGAGACGGAGCTTGTGTTCCCGTTGATTGTTTCGGGTTAATGGGATTAGTTTCTCTTTCGATTGGAGCTGTAGTTAGGTTTGTGGATTGAGTAAAATGTATTTAAGATTTGCGAATTGAGGCTTTATTGTTTGTAAGAAGAAACTGCACGTGTTCAATTGAAAGTTGTTCTTTTTTTATCAAGCTCGCGGGTAAAGAAGTTATTATTTCTTCGGTGCTAAATAAGTGAACAGACTTGTTGAATGTTTTATTCACTGCTTGATTCTAACATATGACGCACGCTAAGTGAAACATAACTCATTTGAGCGCTTGTCAGCGTTCAGCTCCGAGAAAGTGAAGTTATAGATGAAAAAAACAACGATAGCTCTCTGTAGCTATGATGCTACATTACTATGATAGCTGTTCTTCAGATGCACGGTGTATCCTTATATGATGATGGATTCATGATATATCAGTATGTTTATAAACTAATTATCATTAATTTAATCACTACCCCAACAAACAATAATTTCCCCATCTATCTTAAATAATCCTTCTTTTTGTCCCAACTAGCCTAAGTCTCACGAACAATCTCTACCTTCACCTCTACCTACACACATCGATCTGAAAAATCTCGATTCGATAGCGAGTAATTGACCAGCACAGGCAAACTTTTCTCTCGCGGATCACGCGGTGTGCCACATGCTTTCGCGGAGAAATTTAAGACGACGTCAGTGCGAGGGATGCATCTCCTGAGTGACTGTATCACAGGAAATGCGACTACACGACGACGTGAGATATCGCTCCTGGGAACAGAAGACAGCTCACGGAGAGCAAGAGTCTCGAGAGTGCGACGTAAATTAGATATCGCTTTAATTAGAGCTGAGAATCGTATATTTTTGCCGCGGCAAAGAAATGCGTCTTTCAGATCTCGTCGAGTCGGAGTTTGCATTGCGCAATAAGCGTCGAATGTTCTTTCAGGACACGTTTGCGTCGTAGACAAATTGAGCGACGTGTTGAGATAAGTGATCAACTGTAAAATTTGTCTGTAGGATCGTTAAGTAGTAGAGCATGGTGGAGATTAGCAAGTTCTGATCGCGTTTCTGTTTCTTGAAGTAAAATATCTTACAACGAATTGACACATATACAATGGTGAGAGTGTAAAGTGAAAAAAACTTTTAGCTGCAGGAATTGATAAATTTCGTTGATCGACGGATACTTTTCTTGACTGGAAAGTTAAGTACTTAAGTGACGATCAGCCTTCCAAAATGAGTATAACGTAGTAGTCGGAGAAGTGTTTAAACTCGTTTGCATCGATTTGAATTGATATCGCTCGACCTAAGCTGGTGTATACCAAGTATCTATGCTAAAAGCGGTAGTTTATTACAGACCATCAATACATATCATCGGAATCATCATTAGTCTCTCACACTGATGAGCTGCACATTACGTGAAATCGAGTATTCCAGCTTTTATCGAATACTTCAAGGTGCTCTTTCGCTAAATAAACTAGTTCTGCCGGTTAATGAGCTGAACTATTTACGAGTCCCCGACATCGGAAAACTAGAAGAGAAAAAGTCCCAACTAGCGGCGGAAAAACAAACATATAATTCCAAAAGCAAATCAGCACCGTCAAACCTGTTGCGGAACTTTTGCTCGAGCGCCTCATTTGAAACTTGACTTAACGATCCTTTAAAAATCTCACGTGCGCGCGCTCACGAATGTTACTCTCGTGCCTTAAATTTTTCATCTCCTCCACCCCCGCACGCTCTATCGTTAGAGAGACGAAGTTCGATACTCGCTTCTGGGCCGTTAAAACTTTCTCACGCATTTCTCTTTGAGTGTATTTTTCTCTATAACACACGTTAAACTTTTTCATTACTGAGAGACTATAGCATCGTATACACGAGGCACGCGTATAGAGAGGCTGCACCGAAAAGCGAGATAAAGGAATGCCTCCTTCTTTCTTTTAGCTCGCGAGTTTCACGGCTTAAAAGTCTTCTTCCCTTTTCTCTGCACCGTATTCGAACTAAGTATTTTCGCTGTAGTGCGGAGCGTAAAATATTCCGGAATGTGTGCGCGCGCAAGAGTAAGAGAGAGAGAGAGAGAGAGAGAGAGAGAGAGAGAGAGAGAGAG
>QLSS01000057.1:823093-837496 GCA_024372645.1 Trichomalopsis sarcophagae | reverse complement strand
AGAGAGAGAGAGAGAGAGAGAGAGAGAGAGAGAGAGAGAGAGAGTAAAAGAGCGGTTATTCGGATAACGCATATACCGAGAGGGCAGACATGGCTTGGAAAAGGTTTCAGTGAAAACACCTCTATATTCCGGATTCCTTCGGCGGAAGCTTCTGCTAATTTCGGTTTATGCTCCTGGAAATCGCGCCTTGAATGTGGAAAGCTCTCCTCTCTCGTCGTCTTCTTTAGAGAGATTCGAAAAGAGAGAGTGAGAGAGGAAGAGAGAGAGAGAGAGAGAGAGAGAGAGAGAGAGAGAGATTTTCTTACGCTTGCGTAATTTCTTCAGACTTATTCGAGAGTCTTAAATGCGTTTTGCGAAATCGGATATGCCGAACATTTTTAATCCATTTATGTAAATCAGGGCAAACAGGTTACAGTGCGATTTTCACGAGCGCAAAAAGAAAAGATTTATACACTCCTTTGACCGCATCCTTCAAAACCATCAGACTGTATCAGCAGCGATCGCAACGGCACAAATGCGAAGCTATATCATCCTGTAGCATCGTACAGCAGCATCTCACGTATTTGGTTATCATGATGTCCATAAAAAAGTCGTTAAACTTCCGTAACCAGCCATTAAGTACGCCCATGCGCTTCTCAATAATTTCAGACGGCGGCCCCGACTTCGCAATTTCTCTGGCGCATAGAAAAATTATTTCCACGCTCAATTCTTCATCCATCCACCCGCGCGTGCACGAGTGTCTTCTCCTGCAGAAAGCACGCATACACATGATGAGCTAGAGCCCGTTTTTTTCTCTCCGCGCGCGGCTGAAACTCGCGTAATACATCGCGAGCCGCGCTGCGATACTAAACAGCCTGCGAGCTCGCCTGCGAGTTTTCACATCACGTCGGGCCTCTTATCTTCCCGGACGATGCAGCATTAAAAAAGCACGCGAGCGTAACCTTTCCATGATCCACGTACGGGCTCATGTGTGTGTGTGTGTACGTATACACGCGGAGCGATCTTACTATGTATACCGAGTGGTAGGAGGAAGGACGCGTGCGTAACGAAAGTCTGCTTTCCATCGGGAGATCGAGCTCGCGCGCGCGCCAAGTTCAAGGTCACAGTCGTCGACGTGGTAATGCTCGGTGCTGTGTGCTAGCCTTCGCATTGGTGAATGACATTGACTGTCGAGGAGTGTGGATTTTAAATGATCGTGCTTTTATAGAGACTATTTTTGGAGTTTGAGGTTGCCGATTATTGATCGGAACGAAATCAATCTTACTTGTTGAGCATTGCATGATAAAAGCTTGGTATAAGTCAGAAAGATATCAGAAAATCATACAACATTCTTTCCCGAAAATATCCATCACCATCCTCTAGATCCACGTGCGAAGTTCAAGCATCACTTCGACCTGTACCACAGCGCACTTAGAGCTTAGCTCAGCGTAAGATTACCAGTTCATCAGAGCTGTGTGGCAACACTTAAATGGAAACCCGATTCTCTCTCTCTCTCTCTCTCTCTCTCTCTCTCTCTCTCTCTCTCTCTCTCTCTCTCTCTCTCTCTCTCTCTCTCTCTCTCTCTCTCTCTCTCTCCGCTATAGCGCTCGCGCGCGACTCCATTCCATTCGACTCGAGAGAGTCGTTTCCTTTATTTTATCCACCTTTCTCTCCCTTCTTTCTCCTTTTTTATCTCTGTCCCCGCGACGTCGATTCCTGGACACTCAAGTTGTTCTGCTGCAACGGCGGCTTCATCTTTCGTCTCTCTTGGCCATTATCTCGTTGCGGCAGAGCCGACGAAAAAGTGCCGACCAGCAGCTGGCGTCGTCGTCGGCTACTCGCGAAAATATACATGCGCGCACCGACGGCTCTATAAACGTACATACACACGCGCCAGCGTGTCGCTATGCGGTAGCCAGAAATATTCTCTCATCGCTGATGCATGGCTTTTCTTGAGACACTTGGAAGCTTCCTCGGATCGTCTTTGTGCGCGGATTATTTTTGAGTACAGTTTGTTGTGTGTACCTGTGGTGAGGTTTATGTTTCAGTGCGTATTTGAGAGCTGCGAGTAAATTTGAAAATCATCGCTATATATAGTGACCTCTTTTCCGGTTTCAAATGCGTTACACTGCTACTTCGCGGAATACAGCTGCATTGATATGATTCTCTCGGTGTATTATTTACCGGTTCGCTCGTGGTAAACGTTGTGCCGAGGCTAATGAAAAGTTAATGACGAGCGGCTGTCTAAACAGCGGGGAATAATGAAAAACGACCTCGAAAATAACACAATAGGGTGAATAAATCTGTGGGAACGATATGGCTGCTCCAAAAGAGCACGCACGTGCGCAGTTATAATTCCAGCAAGTGCGCAGTTTTGATAAAAATTGCGATGCAATTAAGCATCATTGTCCCTCGTATAATAGAATAACAAAGCGCCTAAATATGACAATGCAAGAAATTAATTGTGCTAATATCGACTCACTTCGAGCGGCATCATTAATAAACAATCGTGTCCCGCGCGTCGTCATCATTATCATCATTGAAGAAGCCGCTGCCAACGCGACATTCCATATACGCACACCCTTAGAGACAGATGAAGATCGTCATCATGTACCTTGCAGGTTTTCCTCGTAGCAGGTCATCGCGTCGAAGCGTCTTATCATTTTTCGAATTCCTCCCCTGAAGAAGCAGCGACAGGCCGTCGTTCCAAGAGCGAAGCCCAGCAGCAGCCCGGCTGCATTCCGTGGCGAATTTCATTCGGTCATGCCGAGCAACAGCAGCAGCAGCACAATCGCGACCGACCAGTAGCATGCAAAACGAAGCACACACACAGACACTGGCACACTCGCAGCACAATCACAGATAGATAGAGCACAGGGAAGAAAAGGGTATATACCGCGCCGATACACGAGAACGTCTCCGGATCGAGAGTAAAACCCGCACTGTCTGGCTGGCAACGGAGGAGAATAAACCGGAGCAACAGCGGAACTCGATTAGGTCGTCTATTTCGGACACTCTTGCGAGCGAGCAAGCAAGCGGCCGGGTTATATTCGCCAGCTGCAGAGCGCCAGCGGAATGCGCTCGATCCGCGCGTCTACGTGTACATAACTCTCGCACGCGCTCAGACGGCGCTACTCTCCGCACAGCAGCAGCAGCAGCACTGAATGGCTTGCTGGAGCCTCCCTGACACGACTGAGAGGCCTCGAACCGTTGCCGCCGCTGAAGAACACAGCAACGAATCTCTTTCTTCTTCCTCTCTCGCGCGCGCTCGCCTGCCTGCCTGCCTGTCGTTCCTTAAGGTGCCCCCCTTCTCTTCGGCCGCACGAGGAATGCCCCTCTCTGTAGCAGCAGCATCGGTGTGCACCTCGTTCTCTGCTGTGTATACCCGCGACTGCCTCCTCTCCGCTCTCTCTGTCTGTGTGGGCGAGTCTGGTTCTCCAGCGCATTGCCGGCCTCTCTCACGTGAACGCGTGGGGCCGTATACCACTGCAGGATAGGTGTACCATAACAGCGAGCTGTGTGCGTGTGTAGGTATATATTAATGCCGCAGCGCTTATACTTCCTCGCGGCTGCGGGAGAAAGAGAGAATGTGTGTAAGAGCGCGCCTTCATGGTCCGAATAATTAATGGATTTTATAACGCATTCTTGTTGGCGTTACTCGGAGTTCGCGCGCGTGAGCGAGCGGGGATCTCCATGTGTGTGGGAAGTGCTCTATTTGGCGATTCGAGCTCTGATGAGCTGGTTTCGGTCTGAGGTCGTTGCCGGCGGGAGAGACAGAGGTGAATAACTTTCTCACCGTTGGTTGCACTGCTTGGAATTCTGATACGATGTGTTTGCTGGAGAAGATCTGATTTTGAAGGGATTTTCGTGTATCCCTCGGAATTGCTGCTGTGTTTTGAATAAATATGGGGTTACAGCAAAAGTCCGTGCACATCTTCGACGAGAGCTGGTTCAATATTTAATCAAGCGTTGTTATAATTCCAGATCAAATAAAGCGACGGGGATTCATACTTGAAGTTTTCATTTTACTACAATATGTAGGTCAACGCAAGCGTGTTCCTCGACTGTTTTCGAAAAAATCAAATAAAAAACAAACTGTATTTCATATAAAACCCTCTGTATCACAGCAAAAAATGCTCGTCTCTACGCAATTCGTTCTATTGATGTAACCGTGTCGCAGAAAACAAAAGTCGTCCGCTCGCACTTTTCAAATCGCGATCATCTACCTCGATCATATAACTTTATCATGTTCCGCTTTTACGAGACAAAAAAGAAAAGCAAACGTAACACTTTTATATTATGCGCGAAACCGAGTTAGAAATTCATTCGAAAATGTTTACATTGAAGCGAGCAATGTCCTATTTTTCCCGTGGCAGAATTTGCTTGCAACCTTTGTCCATTGTTTGACTTCGCGGTCTAAGAAGTCTGTGAACGCTCGCGCACGAATGTTTTATATTTATTATACGCGAATGTAGGACTTAGCCGAGCGATGCCCTCTCGCCTGGAATTTGGCAGAAATAATTGGCTCACTTACCGTGAGGAGCCTGCGCTCTGAGGTTAATGCATCGAAAAGAAAATAAGAAGGCTACTTTTTTCTCTTTCCCTCTCTTTCATCGCAGCGTGATGCTTTACTTTCACATCATATACGCGAGAAACTTTTAATTAAACTTGCAATTTGGTCCCCATTTTCAAAAAACCGAAACTTATGCATATCCGCAAGAATCAGGAAATAAGCGATTCCTATAATCCTCTGAAAACTTTCGAAAACATTACACAAAGTTCGATCGCACATCGAACTGCGTCAACAATCCAGCAGCTCGATTTCCTCGTCATTCGCGCGATAAAATATAAAATCCCAGCGAGGGAAAGAATAAAAGTCTTCCATTAAACTCGGTCACCACCACTCGCGATTATCAGCGCGACGAAATGATTTCTCGCACAAAGTTTAATTCGGCCTTGCCGCCAGCGCTGCGCAGCTCACGACAAGTTTCGGCGGCCCTTTAAAAGGCCACCTCGGCTATACACTCCAGTGCTTAATTGATATGCCGGCGTCATTCGGTAATTACGTCGGCGTGGGAGAATTAGCGCGTCGTCATCGTAGGAGCTGCGAGAATCGAGGAAGATTCTAGCGCGGAGCGGAGTAGTAGGAGAGAAGTCGCTCGCAAAGATTAAGTGGGCCGTGAACGAGAGCAAACGCGAAGGCTTCGTAATCGGACGAGTGAATAATGGCGTCGATTAAAATCTCCGCGGACGATCGCCCCGTTGTGATGCGCCGTGAACGAGAGAGCTGCCCATAATAGCGTATACGCGAGAGAGGAAGAATGTGTGTACTTGGCTGCGGCTGAGTCTTTTTTTTTCTCTACTGCTTCGCGTGGATGGAGTAATGGGGTTATTGTTGCTGTGTCGTCTGGGTTTGGCACGAATGGCTACATCGCATGCATAATTACACGAGTCGCTCGTTTTCAGATTAATCTTGCGCTGTCGGATTCCGAAACGAGCGTGAGGTCAGGTTGTAATCAGTGTATCAAGGACTTGGGATCTTTCGTTGTTTAATGTGCGCACAATTTTGGATCGAAAGAAAGAATCCCATTATGCTCTGAATGCGAGCTTCGAAATTGACGAGTCAGCGTCCAATCTGGGTGTCATTATGTCGCTTAAGGAAAAGCAAAAAGAAACTTATTGGTGCGTATGAAAATGAATCAAATAATCGTTATTGGTATATGGACTCGCACGATATGTTGTGTAAACATCAACACAGGCTTTCTCATTTTAAGAAAACAACGCTTGTGGAGTAAGAAGTAAACGTGAATATACATTTGTTCGACTTTAAGACTAAATAAATCGAAAACCGTAACTATAGGTATAAACCATTTCAGCGACGCTCGCTCACCGCAAGTCTTACACAACATCTCTTCCGCCTCGCGTGCATTATTGTGAGCGGATTTTTTGGGAAGCTTTCAAGGAGCTCCGAGGACACGCGTATAATACATCCACGCTGCTTCTCGAGTTTCGAGATGCAAAGTGGCTCCGGTGTTTACGCGTTCGCCTTGTGATTTATGCCGGCTGTCGGTAGCTGCTATATAGCTAGGAGCCGCAATTTTCTCGGATTCAGAGGTCTGATAATGGCAAGACAGACGCGCTCGCGAAGGCTCCTGGTTTTTCTCTTCAGTGGAACACCCTGACAGTAGCGGAAGAAATCGCGGCACATAGATAAGATCTGTCTAATTTCGTCAGGGTGTGTGTGTGTTTGCGTTCTGCGAGTTTGCCGTCGTCTACTGCTACAAAAACGTTATCAGCCCGTGGAACTACACGCAATTATATGGAGAGGCGATGAAAAACAAGCATGTATACGCGTAAACAAGTGTTAGGCAATCATAAGGTAGCTTTTGTTCTTGATAAAATAAATTGGATTTTTATTTTTTGAAGGATATTCAGACTATCCCATTGATATACATTTCCAGAAAAATGATTCTCCTCCCCTCTCACCAAAAAGTATCCGAGCGCATAGATTAAAATTTTCCTCGAATTCCCGATACAAAAGATAGGCGCACTTTTATTCCCGCGTAATCCACGCAAGAGATTATCGTAATACGAGAGTCGAGCGAGAGCTATAGCGGCTTAGGCGCGTCGGAGCTTTCCCTCACTCGAGGCATTTGGTTTTCGGAGGTAGTCAGGTGTCAATCAAGAGGCTTCCCCGCTTCAGCAGAAGCTGGCGCATCTCGTAGAGTTGCGAAAGTACGCCAAAGCGGAGGAATATGAATGTATAGCATGGATTCTGGACCGAGAGCCGAATGTGCTTGGAATGCAGCGCGCGAGTTGCCTGGAGAATCAATGGTACAGCGTTCTGCGGTCTCTCGGCATCAATCCATCTTCCATTACGCGTCTGCGTCTCGGAGGCATCGTCTCAGCGGCAGCTTGGAGCTTTCAGGGTCTAGAACGTCACGCGCGCTTCACAATGGGATTCCGATATAGGAATTATGAAAAGTGTCGTATTCGCCGATAGAAATTTTGATGGGTTAATGGAACTGGATGTGAATGCGAGGTATATGCTCTGACGGGTACGTGTTAAGATTTTAACTTCAAATCTCTAGCTTGAATATCTACGGAATGCATTGTGTTTCGATCTAAAAGAAAATGCTTTTTTTAAATCATCGTATACTCTTCTATAACAAACGGACGAGCCCCCCCCCCCTTTACATCCTTTTTATTGTACATCGCGGCAAAGATTTTCGTCCGCACATTTCGGCAAAAAAAAAACATTCGATACTTTTGCATTGCGCGCATTTTCAATAGCACTCGCGTGCTTCTCTCTTGAAACGGCGCGACGTCGCGAGCGCAAAAAGCCAAACTGTTATTTTTCTCTACGAAAATTTCACGGCCTTACTCGGCTTTTTATTCTCTTCCGCAATGAAAGCACCGCACAGCGCGCCGCGCGCGGCGAACGTCAGCATCAGTCGTGTGCGCGCGTGCGGAGAAACCGAAAAATAGCATTTGCAAAGAGCTCGACCTGCTCGCATATATGTGTATATAGGTATGTATAGTATAGGAAGCTTTTAAATCGTTAAACCGCCGTCTATCTCGCTGGCGGCGCTCGTAAAAGTGGGCTGCAAAAATATATCCGCGAATGTGTACATGTGCGCCCGCGCACGATTGGCCCCGTACCGAGGGTTTGACTGAAAAACAAAGAGGTCCTTAAAATGTGGCTCGTCAGCTGGTTTTGATATTCTTTTGTATTGATTTTTCGCTTTACTTTTGGTTTCTATTATTATCTATTTAACCGTCGCGAGTTCGCATAGGCACTTGATATTCACTAGGATCAGTATATAGTCATCAGGGCGTCGTGGAGCACATGGAACACACCTAATTTCGCTGTAAACCACAAATGCGTTCGTTCCCGTGTGCACGTACCTATATACGGTCGGCTCTCGTGGAAGAAGCGGTAGACAAGAGAGAAAAAAGGAGCAACATCACGAAGGTAGGACAAATACAGCGGCTCCAGCCGCCGGTGGCGTGCGCCGGATGCGGAAAGAGAATATCGCGCGCTGATGCTACTGCCTCCCCCCCTCGTAGCGCGCTCAGGTGAACCGCAGGAAGTTTGCTCGATTTCTGTGAAAGTTCAGTTGCTCGTGACCTGCTCCTCTGACGAGATTTCGATGCACTTTCATGCTTATTCGATATGCATGCGCAAGAGAGAGGTGTATATAGGTGTACACATGTACGTCGACGATGTTATTCCCTGGGACTCCATTACAGCTATCAAGCTGCTTTCGCATGATGTGCTTTAAGTCCCCTCCGCGAGAGGCTTTGCGTTATATCGATACGGCGTGTGTATACTTTGATGCGCCTTTGATATAAGACTGCTCGATTTTCACGGGGCTGACGTTGATTCGGCTCTCTTGAACCGAAAAGCGCATACCTGCGTTATACGTTGATCACATCGCTAGTATGGGAAGTGATTCATTCGAGGACGACGATGAGGACGACGTCTGCATCGACGATCGAAAATTCGGTAGTCGGGTTTTTCGGTGCCGTTGACCCGAATCCTCGATCGCGCTGGGCTGCTGCGTATAACACACCTCGCTGATTTCCGATAGCAAGCAAGCTCGGTGTACGGAATGAGAATGCGAGAAGCGAGAGAAAAGTCACCACGAGCACTGCGCGCGATACGACCAAAAGGATAGCACCACACGCACGTGGAAGGTTTGTGAGAGTATACTGAGTATAGTCTTGGCCGTGTGTACACAGAGAGTGTAGTGTACACTGAGAAAAGTAAATATAGCTCGACTATACCAAACCAGTTTTCTCTTAAAATAACTCGCAATTCGACGCCGACAGTATACCTTGTACTCCGTAGCTTTTACTCTCCGTGCACCTATATACGTGTGCGTAACTCGCGGTAAATCTACTTTATTATGCCGTCGATAAATAACGAGTAATAGCGAATTTTATCGGTTCTCAGAGCTCGCGCCACTGCTCGATGTTTATTCGGCACGCTGTATATCCTCCGAATTCGAAATTTCCTGGATCCTTTACTACTACAGGATTTATACGTCGCTATATGTATAACACTCTCATCCTCAAAGTACGCGCAAAGTGAGCGAAAATTATACTAGATTATACTTGCGGAAAAAAGTTCTGGAAGAAATTCAGCACTCTCATATTATCTATAGGGTCTATATATCTGGGGGTATATTTCGAACGCGCCATTCAAATATGCGCGAAACTTTCTTTATCTTTTCCGTGGCGAGCTTTTGCAAATTGGAATTCCAAAAATACGCGCCGTTTTATTCCGCAGCCGCGTGAGCTCACCGATGCGACGGTCGGGGGAGAGAGAGAGAGAAAGAGCGACTCGGCGAAATCAAATTAAACGCCCCGGAAAAAACGGGCCGACTCGAGTCTCTCGCTCTCTGCGCTGTACGCTATGTCCGAAACATTACGCCCGCGAAAATTGGATTTCCGTAATTGAGGATGGTTTGGAATCAAAATGAACGCGCGCGCCCGGGGCTCGAGGAATTTTCAAATTGAGGCAATTAGTCCTTTTCACATTGGCTTATCTTTTTTTTCCCTCGAATCTAGTGATAACTGTATTTTTCGCTTCCGCTCTCGATTGTCTCGAAAAGATTATTAGTCTGGCTCGTTCGCAAAAATTGAACTTTCGATTCCGACCATACTGCGCTCGGTGATTCACCACGTGAAAATACCTCCGACGCTCCTCTCTCTGGTTTCGCCTCTCCCAGCACTCTGTATAATGCACATACTCGGCGCATTCTTTTTCAATAACGCAAAGTCACACGCGCGCTGCCGAGAGGAAGTGTCGTTGCAAATAAAATTCTGTTGTGATTTCGCTGTTTCAAACTCGAAATTCGAGCAGCGCCGCAATCGTCGCGTCAGCTTCAAGCAATTTTCTTGGCGAAACAAGAATAGGCGCTAAGAACAACAACTAGGACGACACAAGTCTAACTACAATTCAAATAATGCTCTAATTAAAGCGGATCGCGAATCTGCTGCTGGAAAATCTGGAAGTTCATAAACAAGCTCAACTCCCCCCTACCACACGTTGAAGCTCCTTCCGTTGTCGGAAGAAACGGAAAAAAAGGAGCACAACTAAAGTAGCTACTTCCGTTTCGGGCGCTCCAACAATGTAAATCTAATCTCGTACGTGCGGAGAGGGCGAGGCAACTTTGTCCCAGCTATTTAAACAGATTTGCAGATCCTCGCGTCACGCGCCGCCTGTACCCCTATACACGCATTATACACCGAGAGAGAGACGTTCAAGTTCTGGACGAGAGAGATGTGCGAGAGGCTTGTTTCGAACTCGATGCGATCAATTTTCCAGAAGTTAATTACGCGTACAGGCAAGTTTCGCGTGCTCACGAGGTTGTCGCTGATAACGGGCGCGAATGGCGCTGCTCTGCCGTGCGGATGTTATCGCTCGCGCGAAGAACAATAAAGCTATTTAGCAGTAGGATGTGTATAGGGAGGAGGACACTAGTGAAATATGACAGGTGCGAAACCGCAGTTTTTGGCGTGGAATGATTTGTGCTGTTTTGTTCGACTAAAGATCTTCGCTCGTTAGCGGAGGCTCTATGCGCGCGACTATGATGAATGCAGTGTATACGTGTGGTAATTATGGCCGGGATTATACACTCGGGTCATCATCTGCGATGCTCTGTCCTTTCGATTCACTTTTCATATCACTGCATTATTGAAATCATGTCGATCGCTGACACAATTTAAGCGTAAAATGCCTATGTGGACTTTATAATACCTCGCGCAGCGCATAGCTGAATATTCCCGCGCTGCATTTGCAGAATAAGGGACGTCCTTCCTACACCTCGCGCAAAGTTCTCTCTCTCGCAGCGCGATACATATTCATCCTCGTAAAACTCAAGTTCCCAGTCCCCGCGGATATTCCCTGCGCCTTCATTTACTCCGCAGGAACTCGGTTACAGTGTCGGATTAATATATCAGTCTCTCCGCTGGATATTCGCCGCGTCTCTCCTGCATCAAGTTATGTACTTAGCTTTGCGCTAGTGTAGGTGTATCTATGTGTTATAAACCTGCGCTGCATGGATATTATAGAAATTCATTCGTTCTTTTACGCAGACAACGCTGCGCTCACTTTTACGCGCGAGCGCGCTCAAGCGGATGAATTTTTTATGACGGCTCTTGCACCGCCATATTTTTTTTACGAAAGACAATCGAAATTCCCCTCCCCCCCTTCCTTTCTCGGGGGTTTTTTCTTTTCGAGTGTAGTATACCTCCCGCGCGCGCGCGAAGTTTCGGCGTTTGATGAATGTTTTATGCGAGTTGCGAGAGCAAGTGCGCGCGAGTTGTCACAGTAGCACACTTGGCGCTAAGTGTATTTTGGCCGGGCCAAACTATATACGTATATTTGAAAAGTTAGCCGAAGTTTGTTTAAGTATAGTCGCGCGCGCTGCTTGTCATACATTAGTTAACGTCCTCCTGAAAATGCAAATTTGTTTCACGGTAATTTCCTTCTATACCTACGTGTGAGCGAAGATTTAGCGAATCAAACGGGAAATCGCGTCATCGTTAAAAAAAGCAGAAATTCTTATGTTATACACTCCTGGTAACGTATATCCCGCAGATCTTCCCTACTCTCATCGCACGAGGGCTGCGCTCACATACTGCATATAAAATCCAAGTTAAGACTTTGTTGGTTTCACTTGGCACCCGGTCTCGCGAACACCCGTGGCACGCGCGCGCAAAACTCGCTCGAACATATCCATTCCATCTCTCGTTCTCCCGTACATTCAAGACAGGCTCCCCCTCCTCTCACACACACGTCCATGAATCCCCTGAACGTAAACACATTCACGCGAGAGAGAGGAGATGACGTACTATATATAGACGTATCTATACCTCGCCCTTATTTATGAAGACGCGAGAAATTCGTTCGCGCGCACGTCAAAAAGAGAGGACACGACTGAGATAGATAAAGAGGCTGGCGCAGCAACAGCCTCCCCCTCGTGTATATAGGTAAACATATCAGCTGTGCATAATGCCCGGGATAATTGAGGCCTGTCGCACACGGGATACCGATCGCGATTGCGACACACTTCAGCTACGCCTTCGGGGGCGTTGGCGCTGCTTTCTCGTCACTGCTGTTGCTGACTTTTCCTCCTTCCCCCTTTTTTTCTCCTCCTCTCGTCTAATGCTCGCGCGATATGCATCTTCGTCACGAGTGTGCTGCTGCCGCAGCGATACGCTCGAGTTGCCGCGGAGACACGAGCTCTCGCGTATATCCGCGCGTATTATCTGATCCGCTCGGCGAGTTTTTCTTTTTGTCTCGCTTTGCTTGCCGGCTTTTTTCATCTTCACTCTCAACGACGACGATGCGCAACGCGATGGTGTGTGGTTCCGATCGATCGATAATATAATAGGAGAACGATTTGACACTATGTATAACATTGCACGACAAGTCTATGCGAGAGGCGTTATAGTCTAGTCTACTGGCTGATGTTAATTTATATAGGCTAACTGGATGTGGCTGTGCGCGTTATGATAATTAATTAGCGTGTAATTAATAGCCTTAATTTTCCAAGGCAGAAGCCGGATGTGCGCTATCAATTGGCGCTCCGATGACTCGCACGTAGACGTGAGGGAGTGAGAGAGGTTGATGTTTTGGCAGATTTTTAAATATGTATACGCGTTACATTAGCGGAGGCTACTTTTCAAAGAGACATACGGACATTAGTGTGCTACTTCGCATGTATTAGACTTTGAATGATGTATTCCGCGTTTCGCGACTTCAATTTGGCTCTGATATTACTTCTCACAGTGTGCGCGACTTATTACGCAATGTGTACTCAACAAACGAACGTACGTGTAATTATGTGATATTTATGACCTAGGAAACGTTGAGATTCAAGGTTTGTTGACGTTTTTTTACTCCCGCCTCGACGTGAGCTTTCCCGCGAACGAGAGGTATGAAACCAAGGACAAACTGTTACGAACAGAGAGGAGACAGAGTCGAAAGCGAAAAAGTATAGACGACGGGACTCGAACTCGCGGACCCGAGAGCCAGAGGCCTGTGCTCTAACCACTGAGCTAACGTCTACGATGCATTAGGACGCTATGCATCGTAGTACGGCTCGGCGGACTCTTATCGCTGACTCGTCTCGCTGCTCGCGTTGCAGACGTGTGCGTCTGTGACAAAACACACATCTGAAACGAGTAGCCTCTGGCTGAAGCGACGTATTCGGTTCACGTAAGTAATTCTCGGCCTCAACGAAATCTGAAAAGAGTCTTTTTCTATGGGAGATGCACCGTGGAAGCTTTTCGTAATTTCACTCGATCGCGCCAGTACGCAATCAAAATGTCACAAAATTAAGTACACGGTGCGTTCGATCAGTGAAAACGCAAATACAAGGCCTGAATCCAGCCGCCCATGCGTCGAAATTAATGTTATCATTGTTGGGGCGCAGCCGAGAGTGTCCTACCATCATTGCAAATACAATGATCACAGCGAACGGCCTCTATCATGCTCCTCCCTCCGATTTTCCCGGAATCATAGTAATTTTGTTCCCATTCCTCTGCGCAGATTATTCGATTATCCCGCGAGCGAAGCTGTGTACCAGCAGAGCAATTATCCCCGCATAGAGAGTAGTCGCAACGCAGCGATGATTACACGCAGAGGGAAAACGATCGGCAAGAGAAGTAGCATCAGCCAAGCGCGATCGGCATCGATGACTACAGCAACAGCGTCGGACACAATACACGGATACACGGACGGTTGACTACGAGAATAGCGCAATCGCGCCCCGCTGTACTGATGTATACACGCCGAATGTGTATAATGTGCCCAGTAGAACTAAAGTCATATGAGGCCTACGAGAGGAGCGATGCATCGCACTCGCGGCTAATTGCCGTGTAATTAAAAATCGGCTGTGGAACATCATGCACGTACTTTTATGAATAGTAGCCCGTTCGTTTTATATACGAAGGCGACTCGATCGGTTGAACGAACTGTGTCAAAATGGATGACGAGAGGGTGTGGATGGATTTTGTCGGATGCAGCCTCGTTTTCCGTTGCCGTACGGTGATGCAAATTGCGGAAGCTTCGATGCATTGTGCGCAACGGATTTTTAATATTCGTGAATTGTTTACCGAAGCTCACGCGTTATGGACAAAAAGTGTCATTTCGAGCTATTCGTGATGAGTATTCATATTTCGACACCGCACGTGGATAAGCATTCGCTGTAACGTGTACGAAAGAATCTATAAACTTTCACATTTAATAAAATTCATATACGCGTATGACTCAACAGCGACCATCCGCATTTTCCGAGAGAAACAGCGCATTCCTGAAAGCATCGAGTCGAGCACGCCTCCGCCGGCATATTTCGATTTCCTCTCTCTCTCTCTCTCTCTCTCTCTCTCTCTCTCTCTCTCTCTCTC
>QLSS01000057.1:804900-822693 GCA_024372645.1 Trichomalopsis sarcophagae | reverse complement strand
TCTCTCTCTCTCTCTCTCTCTCTCTCTCTCTCTCTCTCTCTCTCTCTCTAATGACACGTGCGTAGATAGTGCATCTGGGGGGAGGGGAGGGGGAGAGTCGTTTGGTGCATGGTAACGAGTGTTTGTCAGTTTATTGCCGATCGTAAGCAAGTGCATCGTCGCGATGCGACCAAAGCACTTCGCCGAAATTCAATGTTTTATTTGAAAGCATGTGATGTCGCCTAGTTAGTTGTGAGATTATTTTTCACGGTATTGTAAAACTTTTTTTTATAAGCGTACGCTTTTTACAGCTCGTGCGGTAAGCTTCAATATTTTCAGCATCTCGTGATAAAATAATGAAATTCGAGCAACGTAGTTTTCGGAATTAATACGCGTTAGCCCAACAACCGCAGAAACGTTCGCGCAGCGTTATTAGCCATTCTTTCCAGCCGGTGAATACCCATAAAGCTCCATTCGAAATTTTCCGCCATACACGAGGCTATAGCCCCTATTCCAAACTTTCTCTCTCTCGCTCTCCATATCTCATGTATATTGCAGGTGTGAAAACGCAGAGGAGCGAGGGATATTACGGCAAAAGCCTCGGACAGGTGAAAACATTTCTCGAATCCGTGAATACATAAATCACCCACATACACGCCGCGCGGAGAGATCCGTATTTTCTGAGCAAACCAGACCGGACACACACAGCCGGCGCATTGGCGCGAAAATCGCCCTTCGCCCGGGGATAAATAGAAAAATTCCGAAATCGACTGATGCGTGCGCGCGCATTACGGGAGAGTTATGAATACTTGATAATAAAAAGGTATTCCGAGGCTGCGGCTGAAATGATGAAACGGCGCACACGCGAGCAACGCTTCGATTCAGATGCAAAGCTATGCGCGCTTTACAATGACGAGTACGCGAGTTCCATTGTAACTCGGCTTATACTGAAGTGGCTGCATTGTATTGAATATTGAATTCTCGAATATATGACTGTTGCCGAGTATAAGTATAGGAGCGATGATTCGTTTCTTTGGATGCGTAATTTCAGGGCTGGGTGGGAGGGTTTTTCCTCGCGAGTGACGCACGTGCCATTGTTGAAGAGAGAGGATGCGTTTTATCGAATTTCAATCGGTATTTCTTTGATTATTAAAATATTGTGGGAATTGCTATGCATAGGAACGAAGATTTGAATACACAGCGAATAGAATCTATATTCTTATCTGTATCCGTATAAAAAGCAAAAGCTTTGGATTGAATTTAAAATTAGAATATTGATATATTCACAGACGCATCTCTCGGAATGATGCATATTCAACCATCATACAAATATTCTCTAAACCCAAATCAACCGCCGAGTGTACACGACTTAAACGCAAATTGACTACACATCCCAAACCGCAGCGCATTCGATCACTCGCGTCATTCAATAATCCCATAAACGAAACAATTTACGTCGCTCGCTCCTGCCCGCAACGAAGAAGCAACTTCCTCGCACTGCAAATTTCCCATCTGCGCTATACAGTCCCGTCAATTACCCGCGAAGGAGCTATCTCTTCGTCTCAACTCGCTTGCTCGCTCCGACGACAGCTTCTCCTACTGGTCGTTCGTAAACACCGGACATTAAATCCTCTCGATGCAGGACTACGCGCGCGAGTTGTTTTCGCGCGAGCGCGCAACCCGTTACCTATATATACGTGTTATACCTATATATACAGAGAGAGAGAGAGAGAGAGAGAGAGAGAGAGAGAGAGAGAGAGAGAGCGTAGGGGGCATTGTTGTCGAAGTTCCGTCAGCGGAAGCCAGCGTTAACCCAGGACGAGCGACTCCGAGAAGAGAACGAGCGCTTCGGGCAAAGTGCTCGCGTGTCCTATATATACATAGGCTCTCTCGCAACGGTGGCAGCTATATATACATGTATACACGCTTATACTGCGTGCGAAACAGCGTTTTTAAATCCCCCGGCGTGAATTCCGCGAGATCTGTCGACCTTAGTGCGTTATTAATCTTATGCTACGTCTCTGGTGTGCACTATACATACTGTACCGGGATGTTACATAAGTAATGGGTATTAACCGAGAAGTCCGTACGCGTGTCTCGCACAGGCTTCTCACGAACTGTCGCGTGCGTAACTATGTATACGCCGTTCTTATCTGGCGAGCGAATACCGCTTTGTATTCGCACTGTGTGTTGTGTGTTTGTTCAAGGTTTTTTTATTTTCTCGCGCGCGCAAGGCGTGCTGGCGTTTCCAGGGTGGGAAATCGATGGATTCCGATATACATATTGAACACGCTGTGTTATACTATTTGGGAGCGAGGAATATATAGAGGGAAGGTTTTTTTTTCAGGCGTCGTTTCGGAAGATTGTTATCAGTCGGTGTGTTTAGATTCTAAATACGTGCTCTGGGGGTTGGTCGTGAAATTGAGAAATGGTAGAGATATTTAAAACTCGGTTTTCAGTATTGTATTTTACCGTTGATTTGTGATGGAGTAGGTTCGAACGCTCGCTATTAATCATAGAGTAATCGCTGATTGGACTGGTTTGATTAGGATCGAAAAGGTTATTGATTAATGCGAGACTTACCGATTGACTTACTTATTGATTGAGGACTTACCTACAACAAAATATAAATAATTAATTTAAAACATGCATAAATTTAAACGAGATATCGACGCAAGCTTCTCTAGTCCCGTGTTTATATTCCGAGAAAGCTACGGAAAAGTACGTCAATTCGTAGAACCAGAGACGCGAGCCTGCTCTAGAAAAAAAGCCCAAAAGATACTTATCCGCGCGCGTGTAGAGCACACGAGAGCTTTCAGCCCGTCGAGAATTTTACGCGCTCCGGCATTACATAAAGCCAGTAGCACACGCGCCGCTTTCTCTCACCCTCATTTTTGATATAGATATATTTATATTCACATCTAACGCATGTATACGTACACATACGCGCACAGAGAGCGAAGCATGCTGCTTCTGTGTTTGATCAATGATTATGTGTCGGGGAAACGGCGTCGACAGCGAGCGGCACGTCATCCACTCCGTTACCATCAGTGCTCGGTGCCGTATATGTGTACATGTACATATAGGTATATACATATACGTGGTGAACGAGAGCTGCTGCCTCTTGAGATCAATAACATTTGTTGTGAGCCACTCGTAACGTAGCAACGTAGACTCGCGCGACGTCGAGCGTTGCTGCTGCACGCGAGTTCGACGACCAGGTAATCCAAAGACACTCTCTTTGCGTACGCGGCTAATTGGACTGTTTTCAAATCCCTTTCGACTCCCGAGGGAGCTTGCGACGACAGATGCTTCTCTTGCTTGATCGGTTTCAGTCGTATACCGATCGTAGTCTGGTTAATAAAACCTGATTTACCTCAACGTTTCATTATAATTTCGATCACTCGCTCTCCCCCTTCACAAATTCCCAAACAAAGTCTCGCAACTTTCCCAAGTCGCTCCTTAATTTTTAAGTTCGATGTACTCTGCTCACACCCACACACGCGTCAATTTGCCCGCAAGGGCTGCGGATACATAGGCACCCCCGCCATGTCTATACAGCCGCGCGGGCATGCAAATTTTCGCGGTAATCTTCGGGCCGCCGCCGCTGCCGCGTATAAGTTTCTACAAGTGCCGCACGGGCTTGGTCGCGTCTGCTGCAGCGGCCTTTAATGAAAATCCCTGATTAGTTGTCGGAACTTGTACGCGCCGCGGCAGCTTTATAGCAAGCGCGCGGCTGGTAATATAACGCGCGCGCGGCATCGGGAGATTTCCCGGCTGCGTGAAGGCTCTTACGAGAAGAAGTTGGGCCGTTAATGAGAAGAAGTTGGACCCTGCGATGTTCGAAGATCAATAGACGCCCCCGGTGACGCTCTTGAGTGGATCTCCGCGAGGGTTTTATTTTTGCTGCTGTATTTTTTTTTCTCTACTGAATCAATGCGATATGACGATTCCAAAGCGGACGTGGAACGAGGTCGCGAGACTTTGGAGTCTTTGAGCAGCACTCGGCGCATTCTTAATGAAAACGTCTGAGACGGAGGATAGAGGTAGAAGAAAAATATTTGTTTGGACTAAGTCAACCTTGGCTAAATGATATGAAAACAGATGGCGAGTGAGCGCTTACCACTACGGCGAGCCCCTCTCTCTCGAATAATTAAATGATTATTATTTGATGACGCAGGAGCTTTTTCTGCGAGTAATTAGACTGATTACGCTGGACGTATATAGCTTTTACATGAAAAAAATATGTCATCGTTTTACATTTTGCGTGATTGATGACGTTCTGTACGTAACGGACGAAAAATTCACACCAGAGGAAAATTCAGTTTTCATGCCATTCAGAAAAAAAGTTTCAGTCCAATAGCGCAGAATTGCCAGACTATGCGTGATTCATGCTGGTATTCACTTCGCATACATCGCCGAACCGAGTCTCCGGTGAAAATTAAAAACGGAAATGAACAAAAAGCGAGGCGAAAATTATTCAGAAATAGTCGAAACAAAACTGCGCTTCCGCATACAAAAATCCCTCCCTTTTCTCATCCACGTGCCGGCCTGCTGTAATTAATTTCTCCCACGAGGCAACTAAATAAAGTGCAAAGCAAAGTTTCTCTCGCTCACTTCTCCGACCACACACATACACACAACACAGCGACTTTCTCCATCTCTCGGTTCGCCAACTTTGCAGAAGATACGTGCACTACGCTACTGCCTCGTATATGCGCGAACGTATACGAAACAAGAAGAAGAAGAAGAAGATGCCGGTGTGTATAGCGGCGATGGCTTGAGGCCAGGAGTGAGATTTTTGTTATTGACGCTGTTAACGCGAAAACACGTTAGCTCCCTCTCTCCCTCTCTCCCTCGTGCACAGCTTTTCCGTCGTGTACGCGAAGTATGTGTAGACGCTGAGGCGAAAAGCTCTTGCAAGCTCGAGTCGGAAAACCATATAGAGCTCGTTCATCATAGCGGCTCTCATATTTTGGAAAATTCTTGGCTAACTTACAGAAAGTCGAGCTAATTTGCAGAAACACGACGTGGGAATACGCGTGCGCCGGGATCCACGCTCGCAGAAACTCGAAGGTAATTTAGTAGGCAGGGTTTTTACACCCCTTGAAATATGATGCGCGTATTGGGTTTTCCCCGTAATTCAGAATCCATTATTCGTTACTTTTTTCTATCGTCGTTTATCAAAGAGAATAAATTAAACTGAGTGGATCATCGGTAAATTAATTATTCACTGCACCTGTAATCAATAACAAAACAGCTTATTGGTAAGCAGCAACACTATACCTACACACAGAAGCGAATTCATCCGATTAACACGAGAAGAAAACAGCTGCAAAAAGCCGCCTGTAATAAAACGGCGGCGCGCGATCGAGCGAAATCTGGGCGCACTTGAATTTTTAATGAATCGCGTCCGCTCCCTTCAATAAAAGAGAGACATCGATATCGAGTTTCGCTCGCATTATTTACAGCTTAGCCAAGCTGAAATTCAATCGAAGTGCTCGACTCCTCCCGCGAAATTATTGAAATCAATAATCTCTCAAAGCCGCAGAGAGCAGCTTCGGCTTCCTCCTTCTCTCTCTTATACGTTTACGACAGTACTGAGCCGCCGAGCCAGAGAGGCCTCCTTCTCTCTCTTTTTTCACCATATGTGCCAGGCCGCTGTAAGCGAAGCGTGAGATGAGGACGACCTCATCGCGCAGGCGAACGTCGATTGAAATTCTCGCCGCTGCCAGTAAACAATGTAAAGAGCCGCTCGATGAATAAAGGCGAAACGTCACGATCGAGGACAAGGCGCCGCCACCACCGCTGACGACGACGTCCCTGAAGGATTCCGCTCTTGTCTCTTTTTTTCTACTGTCGCAGCCTTCCTTTTTCGCGAATCTCCGCTCGTGCACCCACGAGAGAAAGAGGAAAACTTTTCGGTCGCTCGCTGAACAGTGCGACGGGGCGGCGTGTCTATAACCGTAAGATTTCTCATCTCGATTGTCACACGAGTCTGCGGCGCGGAGAGCGATCCTGTCTTCGCTGGCGAAGGAAAATGAAAAATGTGGGTCGATCGCTCTCTGAACGTAGCCTTTTAGTTAGCGCGATTTATAAAACAATAGCAATCAGCTTCTTTCAGCCGTTCGCTATGCACCAAAAGAAAGGATTTCTTTTCACTCCTTCCTAATATATACTTTCTTCTGGGCCCTCGTTGCTTTTTTTTTGTAATTGGCCGCGTGAACGAGCGCATTCAGCAGCAGCAGTATACTTTAAGTCGTTGCGCGCGCGACGACGCTTTTGCTCGTTGCCGTAAAAGCTGGCAAATGACAGTAGCGTTCCTTATTTCGTCGAGATAAAGCAGCTGTAGTGGCTTGCGTATAATAAACTTTGTCGCCGGCGCACACTACCTATACTCTCGACCTTTTTTTCGAACGATATGCGTCGTCTCGTGAAATTTTCTTGTATGTCGGGCTTAATTACGTCTAAATCATCGGGGTCTTTTAGTGCAACGCGCGCGAGGCTAACTGCAAAGCAGCGCGAGAACAGATTTGCGCATTTTACGAGCTCAGGGCTCACCTCTGCCTTCGTTAATGAGATCATCCTGCTAGCTGCTGCTGCTACTGCTGGGGTGTATTTACTCGGCGTAAAGAGAGATTCTTGCGCGCACTCGCTGGTCAGAATTGACGGGATTATGCATTTCGAGTGTTTGCTCTCTCCGCCATTACACACGCTTTTATCGTAATTAGCGACAAAACGTCCCTGCTACTGTGTTATTGTGATACATGCTTTTGTCCGGTGTTCTTGTCGATATTATTATTGTTGAAACGAGCTGGATATTAAATATTTCTATATAACAGGCATGATTTCAGTTATCGTTCGCAATCGAGTTGATGAAGCGAATAATTGCTATGAGTTGTTGTTCCTACATGTTCTGTTTGATTTGCAATTCGACTGTTTCATTCAAAAATTGGCAAAGACAATTGATATTACACCTTATTGTCATCGATCAATTTACCATTATATAGGACATAATCAACAAATTATTACCGCTAGGAAAAAATTTCGAGGATTATTAAGAGCACGCACTAGCTCGGGTAAAATCGCTTTTAACGTTGACAGTTTAATAAAAATTCACGCTGTCTATAATAGACCGAAAAATCAAAGTCAACAGAAAATTTAATTACGATATCGCATGTAAACGTTCAATCAGGCGGCTATCTTCAATAAACCCGCGCGCGGCTATAAACGTATAACGCAATAACATAATATCAGCTGCTGCGATGCTCTTTTGGAATTTTGCGGAGAGCAGTACACATCACAAACAAGGCCAGCGCCTCGCTGATATGGGCTGCAGAGATGTTCCGCAGCAGCTATACACACACACACATACACACACACACACATACACACACACACACATACACACACCGGGAGCGCCATTGAGTGGCTTAATAATTACGCCTTTATTAATTTACGGCCGTGCGGTGGAGCTTCCACGATAGTAGCGACGTATAATTATATGCGGTCGATTGAGTTTTTTTGTTTACTTTTTTTGTCAGCAAGACCAAGACGCAGAAAACAGTGGCTCAGACTGGTGTAATTAAATAATTGGAAATTCACTTTTAATTGCGTAGAGGAGCAGCGAAGGTTGTAAAATAATGAGGCGCGTGCGTTCTAGGGTATGTCTTAATTGGACGGAACTATTATGTAAGGTGATCCTCAACCGAGGAACCTTATTTGGGCTTTGGAAAAAAGTTGAGGAAGACTCGAGGCTTTTAATGGGTCATTAGGTACAATTTGTCAATTAGGGGGTCTCTACGTATAGGGTTAATGAAGATGCAATACACCGGATATGTATACCTCACTGTAGAAGACTGAAGAGAGATTATTTTTACAAATAAACTCTTAAGACTGATATCGATACACAAGTTCTATATTCTAAAATAAGGTAGTATGTGAATGCTCATCGAGTTCGGGGCTACTTAAACCCAAATAACTTTACATTAGCGTATAATATTATTTCGCGCACACTTTCTATTCCATGCGGTTTCAGTTATGTGCCGCTGCATAGTAACGCCAGCCGTGGCGCAGGGGTAGACGCTATAAATGCTTGAATTATGTTGAAAGCAAAGACTCTGAAGTGCAACGTGCATCTTGAGCTTAACGAAGGACATAATTGAAGATGAAACTTACTCGGTGTCACGATGTCGACACAGCGAGCATGCTTATGAGTTCTCTTTTCCTTTGATTACCAAAGCGTCCCGTTTCTTTCTCTGTGTATAATTAAAAAATTTACAAAAGCATTAGAAGGCAGTTACTGCACAGCGTCAGTTTACCGAAATAACTGGTTTTCAAGCCGGCATTTTACTTGAAAACAGAATTTATCTACTATTAAAAGTGCAAACACAAACTGCGCCTCACGGAATAAATTGAAAAAAAATTATTAATACGCTTCGAACGATTTTTCAAAAAAATATTCGCAACATCACGGCAGCTCGATCTCTCTGCATTTTCAACCTCCGCAAGTTCAAACGTGAATAAAACACAAGCGAAAAATCAGCCAAACGTATTTTCAATCCGACACAGGCTAAACACAGCTCACTCACGCAGGGGTGGCTTTATCGGCCTCGCGCATTCTAGTAATTTCGAATACAGATATATTTTTTCTCCAGACTCTCGACGTTCGTCAGGAGCACCAAATGTGCAGTCACGCAGACGGCGTCCACGAATTGCTCTCGTCGAAGCCAGGCGCATGTGCGGCTACACGTACGAGTGACTTCAATTTTCCACATAGCTGGTGCAAATCGCGCGCGAGTTCGCTGCGCTCTTCCCCCTTTCGAAAGGGAGCAAGAGAGAAGAGCCAAAGGTCGATAGAAACAGCAGAGACCGGAAAAACATTACGCACGGCGTCTGAGTTGCACAGCAGTCGATGTTTCCGCTGTGTGTGAAAAGTCGATGATTGCCAATTTCCTCTCAGCCAGCTTTCTCGTCTTTTTGTCCGGAGCTTTCATTTGATTACTGCGGGGGTGTCGCCGATGCGTGAGATGCGCACTGTTCTGTGCTATGTACTCTGATGCGGCGCTTGATTGAATCTTCGCTTCTCGTTCTCGCCGTCGGGTAAATAAGCGAAAAGTTGAAATTTTCGAACGCGTGGAATGAATTGGTCTTGTTATTACTTTTTTTTAATCTCATCTCTAGTAGAGAAAAGAAACGTACACGTATGAAAATCAGATGCACGATGCATTGATTGAGAATTTGTCATTAAAATACAGCTGCAGCTACATGAAAAAGTAAAACTGTTATTCGCTTCTGATGATGTATTCCTACGTACGTACACTTCATTAGCTCCATATCCGTGAAAAAATATATGCGGTACTTTTTTCAGATGTATCGTGTGCTGATATCTGCGCCATTTATCATTGGTTTATCTGATACTCTATCCGTAACGAAATTTCCGAAAGTAATGCGACATCGTCATAAAAGGTACATTTTATATAAAATATCAGTATGTGTACAGACATCAAAGTTTTTGCTACCTTCTAAAAGAAGCGACCTTTAATATCTGTCAAGTGAATCACCGTTAGTTCGACTCGCACGACATTAAAACATGTTCTCCAACAATGAGACCTGCTTAAAAATTCCGTGCGCGTGCCTCTCGCGTGTATCCTTGTTATTTGTCGTCTGCTACTTTTTCAGGTAATTGATAGATAGGTATGAGACACGTAGCAAATAATCTACCCATACGCGTTGAATTATTCAAAGTGCTCGTATGCGAGCGAGATGGGTGTATGTATGCGAGAGAGGATAAGAGACTGAGAGAACTTTGATATCGCATGTGGGATTTGCAGACTAAGATTTTACCTTCGGACTCCGACACGTAAGTCAGCGGGATTTCCAAATTTATAGAAAGGCAAATTACAACGTGAGTTTGCATGCGATGTTTGCCTTTGGCAAACACAAGCTCCTGATGCTTTCTAGATGATTGTGTTCGTCGTTATTAGGATGTGTCCTTTAGGACGGAATTTTGACAGTGACTTATCTTCCGCCTATAGTATAATAAGCCTATAGTATAATAAATATAATAAGCCACAATTCCAAATAGTCACCAAAAATAGCCTTTATTGCGCCCAGGGTAATTTATTACCTGGACAAGTAAGCACTATTTTTTCCGGCATCAGTAAACAGCATAGCCCGAGATCTTGAATTAAAGAAAAAATTGTCGAAAATGATCGTCCCTATAAAAAATACGAGCTATTTGAATTATAAGATGAAATTCTTCAAAAATGCGTTAAAAACGCGTCGTTTCGAACGCATTTTTGAAGAATTTCACTTTATTTCAAATAGCTCGCATTTTATATAGGGACGGTCATTTTCAACAATTTTTTTTTAATTCAATATCTCTGGATAAGCTGTTCAGTAATGCCATAAAAAAATAATGTTTGCTTGGCTAGGTAATAAATTACCTGGGGCGCAATAAAGGCTATTTTTTGGTAACTATTTGAAATTATGGCTTATTATATTTGTTATAATATTATTCAAATGTGTATCAGTGGTACACCTTTAAATAAAATTATAACAATTATAATAAGCCACAACTATATATATATATATATATATATATATATATATATATATATATATATATATATATATATATATATATTGCTATTACGTAGCGTTTGTCGTGACAAGTAAACGCATGCGCAGAAGGCAGAAGAAAATATACGTTAGTGGTCGATCCGAGTCATCGGCGAGATTTATCGAGTATTTCTAGCCGGGATTCTACCGAATGAATCTGCCGAGCAGCTAGGATATTGACTGGTTTAACGAGCCAAATTTCGACCAGGGTTGCGTATGGAATAACACAAACTTCGCTTTGTTCGTCGTTACGAAAGATCAAATGAAATCCTCGGTTCAGCTTAAAAATATATCGGTTTCTCCTAATCAGAAGCATCGTAACAAGCGCTGTGTAATCAATACGAAGCCCAGCTTTAAAGACCATAAAGAACGACTGCCGCACTACTGCGACTCATATTCCAAGCCAAAGGAGACACAGAAGATGAAAGTCCCGGACTGATTAAGCATCTTTTTTTTTCCTTAAAGAGACTCCACACGCCTGCGCTATATCTTCGCACATACTTGCACTGATTCTCTCCGCGCAGGGAGTCTCTCGCTCGGAAAACCTCTTTGAAACTTCACGTATGAATCCGAGCCTCTTTTCAGCTCTCGCTCTCTCTCTCACTCTCTCTCGCGCGGTGGCGTTTTATTTTTGCCTCGTTTTCTTCCCTCCCTTCTCTGTCGCTCAGCTTCCGCGCTGCTTCGATTCCCTCGCGGTTGCTCCTTTTCCGGGGCGAAAAAAAGAATCCACTTTTATTCGACCGCTAGAGGGGTGATTCATAACGTCCTTAAGAAGACAATGGCCCGATTTTTCGTGAAAGCTGCGCTGGCTGTGTGTTTGCTTGTGTAGAAGTGGGAGTGAAACTGAGCATTTATTTTCGCCAGCCCACTAATGGTTTTGTCGCGCTTCGTGTTAATATTTTTGGATGTCATCGAGCGGCGTGTTTTGTCACGTATCGCGGAGGAGGGTGAACGTACGAGGAGCACTTTTCAGCGATTGACCAATGACTTATGTCCCTTTCAACGCCGACCGTACGAGAGCTTTCGCGAAAGCATTTCGTTTTCGCGCCAAGTTTCGATCAACCTTTTTCATTCGAGAATTTATTGGAGAATGAAAGCAGCGAAAAGAGCTTAATTAATTATTCTGGAGAAATTCGTTTTTTCTCAGAAGAAAAATACATACAAACGATTTATTTTCTCTCTGCAGCGTTGTAGATCAAAGAAAGCGAGGACGTATGCGAGTCATCCCGAGAAAGAATTGTCGCGCTACGACGAAGAAGTAAAATTCGCCTCGAAATGCACTTTACAACGACAGCGACGTTTCGTCACTTCTGACGTTTTTATACACAAGCGCTGAGAGGCGTTTTGTCGCGTCCTATATAAGCTCATGCAAGCTCGCGTCGTAAAAAAAAGTGTCTCCAGCTGTGGCGTCTCGTTTAACTCACTCGCCCCCGTTGTAGCATGGCGTCTTTGGAAATGGCATAAAGAAATTTACGGTGCACGCGCGCAACCTCATTTCGAAGATTATAAACCAGCTCGCGCGACTACAATATTTACCAGCTGGCGCGTGATGTGCTTCTTCTTCTTCTTCGACGTGTGTATGTGTGTACGTAACTCTTAGGACTTGTTTCAGGTGAGAATGACTGTATATACAGCGAGAGTTTTACCTTCTCTCTCAGCTCGTACACGTGTAGATAAGAAATGTACTCTCTTCGCAGTGAAGTTTATTCCTGCAGCTTGAATCTCGCGCGCTTTTATACTCGACTGTTAACGCAACTCGACTGCGCGGTGGAGTAGGGTACGCCGAATATTTTTTAATTTTTAAAGTGTACATTTTACTTTCTTTCGCGCTTTTATTGCGTGCGCGACTGTGTGATTTTTGCATAATACTTCGTCTGTTTATTATGCGCGAAACTTGGTCTCACTGGCTTTTACACGAAAAAAGGCTTCATTTTCTCGCGTTTGCATCTACCGGTGCTTTAGGGAAGTTATATTGTGCACACAAGTAGGGCAGGAGAACATTTTTGAAGTGTACGCTTAAACTTTAATTTTGCCTTAACTCATCATTTGTTTTAACTTACGTGACACGTTAGATCTAGTTAAGGTGGAGGTGATGACTAAGACTTACCTGAAACAGAAAAAACAAACGTTGGTTAAAAACAATTTTCAAACAATAGATATGAGTATACAACTAAGATAAAATCACACAATGTACAAGAGCTCGGCTTATCTAAAATAAAAAAGAGCGTAAGATCTTATCGTCGGATTGAAAAATCGCACCCCAATAAAGCAAACACCATCATCCTAGGAAACTTTATTGACCAGAGAAACCAGATAAGACGCTCAGCATGTAAATATTACATACAAGGCACACAGTGTAAAGAAAAAAAAGAGAGTATCCCGCACAACGTTGTCGCAGCTTATATTTGGATGTATAGCACACGCGAGAGAGAGAGAGAGAGAGAGAGAGAGAGAGAGAGAGAGAGACGGCGGCCGCGGGGCGTTTATGCTATTATGCACTCGTAGTTACGGGTTTACAACGCTCGCGCCTCACGAGCCCGAGAAACCGGGACAGCGACGCGCGACGACGTTCCCCGGAGAGATTGAGAGCTGAGAGCGCGTAACCGTTGACAGGCCTCTTGTGTGCGCGCACGAGCGTTGTCGGCCACGAAATGCTATTGTTGCGCGGAAATAATCTTCGCAGTCCAGATTCTTTGCTTTCAATGAGCTGATGTCGGCGATATGTGAAACGATGTTTTGTTGCTCGCGATTGTAGCCGCCTCGGGTATTTCAAGAATCTTGGCGAGAGGATTGGGATTTTAAGGTCAGGCGCGCTGCGGAGGCATTTGCATTGTTCTGTGATGGATAATTGTGGTGTATGGACGCACGCTGGAATATTTTAATTAGCGGACGTTAATTGCAAATTTGAGCTGCTAGAGCAACTGTGGAATCGTTGAAATTTTCAAGATTCCGAGAGACTTTAGTAAGCGTTTAAAAATAACGGTAATTTGCATTATTAAGTCCATTATATCCGCGGAGACTTCACGGTCTGATGACTTATTCAATTCATTAAAAGGCAGAGCGTATAACGGAGTTACCGCGCTCACATAACTTCGTTTTCATCTCTCGCAAGAAATTTTAGCATTTTGGATTTAGCGATCGAGCATTCCAAGTTTCAATTTCAACTTTCCGAAAATTTAATGCACGCGTAAAACTTTGCCGGGGCACAAGGGGGGTGGCTTATTTTACCCCGGAAAACTTTTAAAATCCGAGCACTCGGCTGTTTTTGGCTCGGTATCACCATGTACCCTTTTTCTCCGAGTCTTCCGAAAGCCTACAAAATGCTTCCGAACTTTGTTCATCGTAAAGTCCTGCGTACACAAAATTCCTCCTTATTAATTCTGTAAACACCTCTCCATAATTCAATCAAGGATCAAAGCTCTGTACACGTTTAAGCATCAAATTCCGCTTCGAAACACGAGCCCTCTCAGCGTAACATTTTCATTTTCCATACAACCGAAGCGTGCACAGTACATCGGAATTGGAAATATCACAGTGCTACTCCCTCGGAATTCAAAACACCGTCTTCCAGCCCCATTCATAACCAAAGCCAGAGAGCGAGCCGCCGCAAATAAAACCAACCAGCGCAACCCCTTCATCCTCGAGCTAAAAATCTCCTTCCGTAGATCACTTCCTCGAAGCATTTTCCAAAGAAAAACTCTCTTCAATCCTCGCCGAGATCAGGCACACACCTACACACACAAGATTGCGAGATAACGTACACCGCGCGGTGCGGTGTTAATCCCCGTTCGCACGGCAATTTTCAAAGTGGCACTCTGCCGAATCCACTCGCGCGTGCATATACACACGCAGTCGCGCTTCTGATTTATACGCCGAGTGCGCTCTGGCGAGCATTATCGCTTTCATGAATTTATGTAAGATATACCCCCTACCATCTCCCCTGTATGCGCCGCTGCAGGGAAATTCGGAGCATTTTTCTCGCTGGGATAAAATTTTCCGGATGGAAAAATCGCTCTCCTTTCTCTCTATCTCGCACAGCGCGCTCGCATAGACCGCGCAGTTACGCGCGTTCGTTCTTTGAAAAATTATTATATACGAGGGACGTTTGGGAAGGGGGGAGGCATCTTTCCATTATATGAGAACCCTGAGTTAGAGGAACGAGGAAAGCAAGCAGGAGAAAACCTGTTGGCTCGAAAATTATCTCGCGCGTTCGGTATTATAACTTATGCGCGTGGGTTCGGAGATATCAATTCTTTCTCGATAAGTTTCCTCGATATATATCTGTATAACAATAAAATCAACGATGATGCAGTGAAATCTACAAAGATATCAGGATTTACCGAGTTTATACGCACCGCTCCAATTAAACAACTACCCTGGTAGAAATGAGTCTAAGAACAGGATAGTAACTGTCCAGTTCTTAGGATTTAACCTAATTACTACCTAATAAATGGCCAGTTCTTAGGGTCATTTCAACCAGGATAAGCCCCACTTTTTATTGATTGTTCGACAAACGCGTTCTAGATAAATAAAAATCGATTCGCATGTGTTATTTGTTTTTATTCACGTTTATACGAGCCAGTCGAGCTAGAAAAATAGCAATGTCTCATTACTCATTAAAACAATGCCAAGTAGAGATTGCGCGGCTTCTCAGCTGCAGAGCGAGTTTTAGCTTTGGCTTTTCGCTCGATGCTGGAAAGCTGCCAATTTTCATGTAAATTATTGCGAGTCAATCCATAATTCACATCTCTCTATATTAAGGGGGCCGCAGCTATCTGATATACAACCCCGTGATTTCGAAGTGAATGAATGTCGATTAGCGGAGCTTCGATGCATTTGGTTATTACTCTTACCAATGTTATATGTATGCTGTACAATAGATTTTTATATAACCCAGAAACTTTGCGGTAAAAGAGAGATGAGGTTTTTGTGTGCATATTATATAACGGCTTGCCTACTCAAGACGACCTTTTCCTTTTTGCGAAGTAAGCATACAAAGCCAAACTATAAGAGAATCGGAGGATAACGAATAGTTTTTAGATTACTTTCAACTCTAAGAGTTTCATGTGCAGTAGTGTATGGCAGTTTGCACATCGCTTTAACGTGTTTCTCGGGAATATAAACTTTCCGAATGAGGTGCAGTACATCGAATTCGCATAAGACAAACTGAAAACTCGCGAATACACTACACATAGTACTGGGAAGTTTATCCAGAAAACTTTGTTTGCGCATATCTTCGAGCGTGTTATATGCACATACTAGAGTATAAACTGCAGTTCATCGATCAGACTAATTTTCAAAACACTCTTCTAAGTTCCCTTTTAATTCCGCTCCGACAGTGTCTTTCTCTCTCTCGCAGTTTGAATAAGTATAGACCCGCGGAAATTCCCGAGAAAGAAGTCGGCCCTTGGGAGAGCGCGAACTATAGTCACGAGAGAAAAAGACAGAGGCGAGAGAGAAAGAAACGCGGATGTCACCTCCGATGCATATTGAGCTCGCCGGGAACTCGTTTGCGGCTATATAGACGTCGACCAGAGAAAATATTTACTCTCCAGCTTTGACTCTTTCTTTCCTCCTCTGTTGCGGCTCGAAGTGCGCGCTTGCGCGCTATCACAAAGTACAATTACGCCGTTATTGAATTATTCACGCACGTATTGCACGCTAGCGCTGCGAAGTGTGTGGCTTCTATACTCTGTGTTCTATGCGCCGCGCGGTGGTAACGGGAGCTTCGAAAACGTCGAGGTGATGCGAGAGAGAGAAAATTGAAATTTCATTACCGCAGGTTTGAGTTTGTATACACTCGGGGTCTTGTAAGTGATTTCGTTTGACGAATTTTGCATTATAATTGGGCCCCTGGTTGAACGTTGCAGCCTTTTGTACTGTGAGAAACGAAACTGTTCGCGAGTGCAAAATTACAGGTGAAATTTCGACCCGACGTTTATTGCAGCCGTTTCGTCGATAAATCTAGTTTCGACAAGTGCAGCTATCAATAACGGAAGAATCACGCGTGGCGCTATCATTCGAGCTATCATTGGTCCACTTCACCCCTCCGCAATATACGCTGTCGAAATAAATTCTGAGGCTTTGCATGCAGCTTGAAAAAAGTTATATTTCAAAAAACTTTCTCGATCTATGTACGACTCAGGGGAGATAAACTTTAAAAAACTTCGGGATGTACGCAAAACGCCTCCTCAAACTCTCAGCCGGGCATTTCACTCCTCTTTCACATTGTACACTCGCGCGTATACCCATATACGAACGTTAAGCAGAAAAAAATGCAGAGCGCACGCAGGGAAAAAAACTCATTTGCCTTGAAACCACTAAATGGGTCGCTATAACAAGTATAAAGCCGGGAGCAAGAAGCCAAAAAAAAATGTAAGTGACAAAGAACGAAACGAAGAAAGCGAGAGTGAAAATGCTCTCCGGAATTTCTTGAGAAAGGGAAGCTCGTTAATACACGCTGCCTGGTACTTATTATATAGTGCATAGACAGGGGACTCGGCTTCCTCCGCGTTACTGACTTATAACGTATTCCATTCTCATATACGGAGGATACTTCCGGCGTGATGGGGGCCGGGCGTCTCACAAGGGAACAAAGCTCTCAGGATATACACGAATTAGTAATTCCTAATTCTTCGAGTCTTCGCCGTATAGCTGAAATCCCCGAGCCGACACCATGAGAGTTCGCTGGTATGGAACGAAGAATATTCCGAAATGGGTGTGTATCGAGGTGTGTATGTATGCGTGCGGTGTACGTCTCAACTCGTCGGATCGTATTTTATGCCGGTGAACGTTTGCAGCGACTGACAGCCCTAAAGAGAGAGAGAGAGAGAGAGAGAGAGAACGAGCTAGTTGTAAGTCATATTAGTTCTCACAATGAGAAGCGTTGCCGCGGTGCCCGCGTGCTGTTTTGGATTTAAGTGATTTGCTTTGTTCTGATTCCGCAAACTCGGCGTGAATTGATGGCGCGTGTTATTGAATGATTGCTTTTCTCTTTGATACATAAAGTTACTATAAAAGCTGTTTATGAATCTTGAACGAAGCGGCAGATTTAAAAAATTCAAGCTTTTTCAGCCGCAAGCTCCGCGAATACAACATTAAAGACGCACTGAATTTTCCAACTCTATTTAGTAAACAGAAGCTTGAGAGAGAGAGAGAGAGAGAGAGAGAGAGAGAGAGAGAGAGAGAGAG
>QLSS01000057.1:723439-803079 GCA_024372645.1 Trichomalopsis sarcophagae | reverse complement strand
CTCTCTCTCTCTCTCTCTCTCTCTCTCTCTCTCTCTCTCTCTCTCTCAGTGCACGACGACGCGGAGATGGCGTTTTGTGTGTATATAGGTGCTTTTACTTTTTAATGCGATACACGCGATGTTTAATTTGCATGAGAGATATGGCCGCGGAATCCAAATAAAATGAAGTATTTCATAACGAGCGCGTAGACACAGTAGTAAATAACAGCGGCGGAGACATTTCGAGAGAATCAAAAAGTATAAAGAATAAAAAAACACACGTATATATAACGAGAGGATCATATTGTACAAGATATCTCATTATATGTCGTACGTTAATGGCGAAGAGACCTCAGGTAATTCCAAAGGATGAAAATAAAAGATGATGTTCGTGCGTTCGTGTATACGGGAAAGGCGTATAAATTTATTTTCCCTGCACAACTCGCACTGATAATAATTTATGGAAAATTTTCGTCTTCTCCCTCTCGCGAGTACATTTATTTCGGAATCCTGGAATTTGCACGCGTATACAGGACTGACCTAGTAAACCAATATGCGTTTGAGCTTTATCTGGGCTAATCTAGATTAAAGACGACGTAACAACAATATTTCATTTATGCAACGGATTATTATAATACAAACTAAAGTCATCTTCAAAGAATTTCACCCTAAAAAGAAATAAATTCCGGCCAAGCATACCTATAGCAGCCGGACTAGGCCAAAATACACACCTGTCGACCGGAAGCGCATCGGACTATACAAAAAATTCATCGCCGCGCCGAAAACCTCCCAATATTTCAGCGAACGACCGTGCCAGCCAGCCACTCCTGACCGACTGACTCAGGCATCGGCCTATAGCTATATACGTCCGTTGGCTCTCTCCCCACAGCCGCCGCAGCTATGTACATATACATACACCCGATGCATTCCGCGTGCGTTCATAAGCCGAGCGCTTCGGCCCAAGGCGACTATCGGCGCTACGATCGCTGCCTGCTCTGCGCTTTACGAATTCAACGCGCGCTGAATCCGAGATGACGGAGCCAGATAACGCGCTTCACTGCTGATGCGGTCAGGTGGACGCTCATATTTGAACTTCCAGATAAGACGTTTTACGAGAGCGTTCCGTATGGTGCGCGCGTGAAGTCACCGACGATGATTCATTCGAGTACGACGCTCTCGTGCAGGTATGTAACTAATACTCGCCGGCGGAGCTCGAGTACCTTTCTGGATCTGGTTCATCGAGTGTTATAATGATTGCGACTTAGTGCTTTTAGAGTGTTTGGAGGATTATGAGTGGATTCTCGCGTGGGCGATTGAAAAAGTGCGTTGGAGGAAAGCGAGAGCGAGATAAAAGCGTCTTTATTGTTACGCGTGTGTATCGTAAGGTGACACACTTGCTCTCTGGGTTATCTTTATCGCGGAATTTGGTCGAATTTGGGATATGCTTGAAGATTTTAACGTTTTTATGTACGTGTATGTTTTTGTTCCCCATCAATAAATGGGATTTCGTAGAAAGCCCGATTCATCATCGCGTTTCATGGGGTAAAAAATGTAGATATAGAAAGGCAATCGATCATCAGTCGAAAAGTTCTGCAACTTTTTCAATCTATATAAAGAATGTATTTTTTCATTAAAATGGATGTTTTCTCTACGTCAAAACTTTTCGTTCATACCTCCAAACTAGAAACCGCATTTGTACAATTTCCATAATCTCACAACCGTAATTGCAGGTCTCGCTCGAAATTGTCAGAAATTAAAAATCCTACGAAACTCATACACCAGTAAGTTTACACAATACAGCGCTTATTATTACAGTCATAATTACCCACTATCCTCGTGCTCTCAAGCGCCACAATCGATTTCCCAACAACAATCATTCTCGCGCGACAAAAGACGCAATTATCCCCGCGACAACAACGTGACTATACGTCTCCAGAGCCAAGGATCTCCCCCTTGGCTCAACAACGCGTGGCACCTACAAAAACTGCTCATCTTTGCGATGGCGTAATGCCCTCCATGTCAAGGTAAAACGCCGACGCGAGCACAGACGTCACGCGGTTTTGCCGAGTTGCTACAGGATGAAGTTTTTCGATTAATTTTTTGAGAGCCAAAGAAGTAGAGCACCTTTATAGCGCGACAAGGGCTTTCCAGTTTGTATATTATGGAGTTCTCGATGAACGTTTTTGATAACGCGGCGTTGAATCCTTTAATTGAAGATGTGATTAGACTCTACCAATAGTGATTGTAATCTTGTACTATTGTAACAATACTATTCAACATGAGCTCAAACCGTAGAAACGCTGTCTATGGTTGCCTTTGATACTATAGATAAAGGATGAATCGAACAAAAGCACGACCGCTGAAATCCGATAACGCGTCAGTGTATATAAGCGAGGGACGTTTTCACCCGCGGATAGACTGTTACAGTCGCACGGCGTACGAAAGAAGCTACGGGCGCAGGTATTTCTAATAAATCCGGATGAACCAGCCAAATGTAGTATTCCAGAGAAACAATAGATTGATTGAAATATAGATGATTGCTAAACTTTTTAATGGACAGTATCAGTAGCCAGTTATAGCATAAGCGGCTCAAATCGTAAGTCCGAGTGTGCCACCTATCGTTTCTATCCAGAGACTGGTAATCATCAAACGTACAAACAGTGGGGGAAAGGCTATAGTCTAAAACTGTTTTTTAGTTAGCATTCGCAATAAGTATGCTAACATGGCTAAACGATGTACAAAAATAAAACTAAAAACTTTTTATAGAAATAAAATTTCTATAGTTTAAAAGAAAACCTCTCTTGAAAAAAAAGAAAAAAACTTTTCTGTCGCTGGTCTGAAAATTCCCGCACCGGCCAGTACAGTCCCGTCGTTTATATCATTCCGTCACTCGCCTATACGAATCTCACCCACGCTCGCTCTCACGTATACACATTCAGCCGCACACACATAGGTACGTGAGCGAATATCACGTGGCGGCGAAGCGTTGAAAGAACGTAGATCGTAAATTTCGGCGCCCTCGCGCCGAACAATCGGCCCAAGCGCGTTAGCTTCTGACCTGCATTTGGCGCGAGAACGCGTATATATACATATAGCTCTCTATACGCATACATGCCCAGCAACTATGCTGCTACCGCGTGCGTATACACCCGGTATATAGGGCTCTACATTGTTTAACGAGCTTTTATAGCAGAAGAGAGAGGGAGAGAGTGAGTACACCTTGTTGTTTTCGCCGAGCGTCCATCGCTCTATACTCTCTCGCTCCCTCTCTGGGTCAGGGCTTATCGATGGGCCACCGTGCGATAAGCGGGCAAATACGCAGCTCGTGGTAATGATATGGCAGCGAGCGTCGATGGAAATTGCTTTTGTGTTTTTCGTGCTATATAGCACGAGCCAACGGCCGCAGAGCTTAATATGGGACGGAAAAGTGGAGCATCTTTGCCCGAAGATGAGATGTGCGCGCGCTGGATTATAATATGAGGTTGTCGACAGAGGGGTTTTTTCGGTGATGACTTATACTCGGACGAGAGCTTTGTCGCCTAGGCCTATGTGTGTGGATTCTGTCGTCGAAGTCGTACGTGCTCGATGTTGTTTGAAGTTAGTCTTGAAAAAAACTTTTTTTGGAGTAATGATTTTCAGAGTTTCGGTTCTGTTCGTGTACGTTGAAATGAATTTTCTTACATTTTGACTTGCATCATAGACGATATATAGTAGATCGAGTAATATGCAATTACGATCGAGTAATAATTATAGGGTCATAGAAATTGTATACTAAATATAGTAATGCAGATCGAAATCTAAATTAAATTAATGTAAATTGAATTGGGTTATCTTTTAGCTTTTCATTACCGTTAAGTGTGTGTTTGAAGTTAGAGATAAATATTTAATAAGCTCTTTACTATATAGCTTCAATCCATTATCGTAATCACAGTTTTAACTTATTACTAATTAAAAATCAAAGCTTATTCGAAATACATGCAATGACACGCATTTCAGTTAATTGTAATCAAATTACCATAAATGAAAATCGTTCCAGTCCCAATTCCGTTTCATGATACACGAAACAGAACAATACGAATCCAATTGAAACATTGTATGAATCAACGCCCCAGATTGGAGCACAGAAACCCAATTTTTAAAAGCGAACTCATTCGATTCGGGCAAAAGCGATTAACACAGCAAGCACGCGGCGATAACAGATTTTTATATTATTATTATAATTTATAACAGAAAACGATCTATCACAGGTGCTCCGACGCTCTCCTCGCGAATGTCCTAAAATATAGAACGAACATACTTGCATAATTCTCCCGTAGCGCAATACGCAACGAATCTAAAACTCGCGTCCGATGGGCCCAAACAGCGTTATTCTTTCCCTCTCCATCCCCGTGTCTTTCAGTGTGCCTTGCACTCTCGTTCAGCATGCAAACGACAGCGAACGAGAAAGCGATCAATCTCCCTCGAAAGGCCGTAGATAAATCCGCGCTCGCGTCATAAAAACAAACAACGCAAGCGGAGCTCTGCCTCGAGCGTCCCTTTTCCTCTGGAGCTTTTCTAAATTCAATGATTCAGCCCGAGATGCGTCGTCGAACAATGTATATACCACGTATACCTAGAGGCGAAGAGGAGATGAAGAAGAAGAAGAATACCAACGACGCAGGAAAATCGAGAGTGGAGAGATCTTAAGAAACGACGACGCGCGGAATTTCGGAAAAAAGAGCGGGAAACACGTCGGGCTGCACGAAAAGTTTTCTGCGCGTGGAAACGCAACGATGTTGGGGAAAGGGTCTCTCTCTCTCTCTCTCTCTCTCTCTCTCCGAGCATCGGGTGAATCGAATTTCGCGCAGGGCTCGCGAAGTACCTGCTAGACTTTGAAAATTTCAGAGACCTCAGGGGGCCTCCTTCTCGTCGTCGTCGCCTTCGCTCCTGTAGCAGTGTTTTATTCGGAGAAAGAGAAAATAAAAATACAAAGCGCCCAGAGATTCCGAGCAAATTTCAAATTAAGTTGGAGAGAGAGATTCGATCCACCCTGATAGAACACTCTCGATCGCACTGGACGCGAAGTGAGAGCGCGGGTAGTAAAGCTGCTGCTGCGAAGGACTCCGCACAGTCTTTTTTATTACAAACGCTCGCGCGCGAGCCGTTTGCTTTTTCAAATGTTTTTTATTGCGAAACACTTCAGGGAGGAATCTGCACGTCTCGGGCGCCGGAGGCTTCAACTTTTGACGATCGCAGAATCGAAGTGTTGATTTTTTGTCTCCTTTATTTACAATCGGACGTTCAAAGCTCGACACGATTAAATTGTTCATGCGCGGCGGTGTAACGTTGCGAATATACACAGGAATTACGTTCGAGGAACAATCAATTCTAGATTAATTGTTAAGGGCACGCGATTCGACGGAAAGTTCATTAACTCGGATTTTCTCCACTGCTCCCGATAAAATAGCGAAGCTAATATAATAAGAGCAATGAACAGAGCTTCACTCGATCAACTGAAAACAGCGGGCAACGAAACGAAATAATTGAATTTCTCTCCAGCTGATTAATTCTCCAATTACTCTTCGGCAGCGGCATCAGCCAAGAGGGACAAGAAGAAAATGAAATTTGTAATTGAAAAAGAGAAGCTGGAAAAGTAGTAGACGAGCCGATGCTGTAGCACATACAACCTTCAATTACTCTCTGCGTGTAAGAAAATGCACTTCCTTGGCTTTGCAAGCTCGACTTGACATGCACGAATGTCTCTTTGCGGTCAAGCAGTCGCCTAAATTAAAACGATTTTAGTACCTCCAAGGAATCCGCTGAATTCGCGCGCAAGCGTATAACTTCTGGGCACTGCTGCGCCACTACTGTATGGATGAAGAGTGGAAACGACGACGACGACGGAAGAAAGGGGGAGAGAGGAGAAATCTTGCGATTCCGGGAATTCTTCTGGAATTTCGTAGAAATGTCGCGTCAACTCGTCCAGTGTTTTTAGAAGACTCGTGGAAATTCGTGAGGAAACTTTGACAAAAGTGCGGAGATTCCTTCCTTGTTTAAATGAAATTCAACTAGTCAACCGAATTGATTTTTATTGCAGTGTTCGAGGTAATAAAAACCTAATATTACTCTATTTTGCATGATCAATTCAGTTGAGAAAAAAACAAAAAAAAAGCAAGATATTGCATTCAAACTATATACAATGTTTTCCATTATCCCGAGATATTCTCGGTAATGATCAACGCATTATGTCACGCAGAGATCGCACGTACAAGCAAGTCGAGAATAAAATTTAATCCGATGCCGCAGTATCGACTTCACCAGTCGTACTCTCGAATATCTTGTACGCGAGCGACATTGAGAAGCTTGTTTTATTTATCGCTCCAAGCGCTCGCGCACTTACAATGACGGAATTCTTTTTAATGACACTCGCCGCGGGCACATTGTCGACCGTTTCCCATCCCATACCCCGGAACTTCGCACATCGTTTTCCTCCCTCTATCCCCTCGCTCACTTCTATACCTATACCTGTGCACACATTCGTCACGCTTTCGCTCAATTAACGCCGTACATTACGTCAACGCAGTAGTCTCCCCATCCTCCGTATATAATACGGAAGCGAAGACGAGAGGAACGAATAATATCTTAAACTCATCGTAAATTCGAATTGCGAAGGGCTCGTGCGAGAGAACGGTATAATAACGCTCGACGAATACAATTTCCGCGAGCGCAAAAATAACAAGCGTTGCGAATTACTTGCGTTTTTCTTCTTTCCTCGCAGCACTTTATCTAGCTATATTATGCAATACATATATACATAAAGGCGCAGTGTTTATGAATTTGTGCGCGTTCTCGTGAGTCGAAGCATTCTGCACGCTTCCGACATAAAGATTCGTTCCGTATTGTCTAGTGGGGGTGGGAGGAGTAGTGTTATGTACGTTGTAGCAGAAGCAGCTAACGGATTCGGAATATATTATAGCGAGAGCATTTTTACATTAATTAACGCGGCGAGCGTCGAAAACACGTGCAATTTCATTCGCGACGCTCTAGCGCTAATTGAATTTGTTTCGTCTCTCGTCTCTCGCTGCACATTGGATTCGTCAAAATATAGATGGAGTCGAGTGAAAAGGAATCCGCGGTATGCGTGGATAGTTAATTGTTATTAGGTATATAATAAGATGAATACCTGGCATTATGATGCGATTTATTGTTGCTTCGATCGTTACGCAACCCGCTTGTGCTTGAGTGAAAAAGCAAAAAGTTGATGACATGCCAATATCGTTACTATAGTATTGGCATTACGTAAATATACAGCGTTGAATTTTGCTTCAACTATCGTCGTTTAGAAATTTGGAGAGTATGATTGATACCAGAGTAATGGTATATTAACATAAAATAATCACGGCCATAATTATAATTGCCCCAGATCTGTCAGCGTAAATAAGCCATTAGTTTGCTCATAATCCGTTTAGCTTATTTGAGTGATTTTCAATTAAACGACTAACGCTATGCCACTGAAATAATATTCGACAAAAGGCATTGACGTGTGTTTATTTCAAAGCGTTTTTATCGATTTCGGACGTAAGTATTTCAATGTATCATTTTTTATTCATTCGCGTGACATGGATACGAGATTGCGATCAATCATCCCATCTATTTATATCGCGAATTTTAAATTTCAGCTCTCGAACTTCTTCGCGATCTGATATCTCGTTCGCGATTACCTTAAAGTGATTTTGTATTTTTCAAAATCAATTCGTCTTACCAAATTAAATGAATCGTGTGAAAAATTATGAATCAAACTATTCAATAGTTATTGGTTACAACAACACAGAATCAAATGAAGAATGCGTGAATGAAGTCCGAACGCTATACATAGCTCCTCGCAGAAATAAAAATAAAGTAGCGCAGTCGTAACAATATAACGGCTGACGTTGCAACCGCACTACTGTCCTCTTCGACAAAATGAAAGGAAGAGAGCCGAACGTAACACTCGTGTCAAATGGCCCTGGGTCTCGCGTATATAGGTATGTACACATAGGCACACGAATATACAATACTCACAGGTATATCGAGAGTCGGAGTTGACCCAGTGACTTAGCAGGTGGAGAGCGCAGACTCCGCGGAAGAAAACGGCCGTGCGATCGCCTGGTTTGATCGACACTATAAGTATACTTTCTTTCGTGCAACGCACAGACGACGGCGACGACGATGACGATCGACGTTATCTCTAGCTTTACGTCCAATTACATCTGCCGCGTGCTGTACGTCTGTGAATGAAGGTATAGGTATATGTGTACACAACACAGAGAGCACTAAATATACCGGCTGCTGTGGCGCTTAGAAACGACGGCTCTAGTTCGACAGTTTTCAAATACACTGCGGCATTCTTTCGCTCAATATAACTTTACTTTTTTCCCGACGATCGTGTACATACAATGCACACTCAAGCCTCGCGCGCGAAGTCACGTCGAAATCACTCAAAAAACAACTGCACTGGCGACAATCTGTCCACAATTATACAATCGGCACGTGCGATTACAGAGCGTGAAAAGTAGGGGGAAATTCATTCACTGGCGGCTCATGAATATTTCATCACTCGCATAACACCTCGAAGAGCAAAGCGCTCGTCTCCGCCGGCATAATAATCACAAAACCGAACCAACAATTCGATTCCCCACGACATAAACGTATAACGCGGCGAACTGTAAACACGCGTAGTCGCGCACCAACTTTCCTCCGGAATTCCAGAGAGACGTAGTGCGATGCCGGTTATCGTCGAGCACTCGCGTGTCATAATTTCAATGCCACGATGTGCATTAGTGTGAGCCAGTCCAACGCGACACTGAGAGTAAGTATCCGCCGGCGTATTCAGGACGACAGGTGCGTTATCGAAAGCGAGAGTCAGAGCCGAGCGTATACACATGAGAATAATACTGAATGTATAAGGGGCGGAGCTCGGCGGCGCGCATCACGTTGCGCGGCTCGCGGACAACTGAGCTGAATCGCGCGGCGCTGCGGCTCGACGGCTGCGCCGCGTGCTTCAACGGCGCGACGCGCAGACGCTATACTCGCTTCTATATACGTATACGAGTGTGTGCGGGCGTGCGTAGGTATACGCTATACGTCTATATCCTCTCTCAACCCTCTCTTTCTCGATCTCTGACTATGTAGCTACATAGCTGTGTGTGTGTGTGTGTGTGTGGGGGGGGGGGGGGGTGAGCGCCTCTTTTCCACCCTTCCCTCTTGGGACTGCTGCTATACGGCTCGGCGTTTTATATGTGTGTGTGAGAGAGGGAGATCCTTCGACGTCTGGCGCGCGCACAATAGTCATTCAATCCCTCTGACGCTCTTCTTTCCCTCGATTTCCTTCGGCCGATGCTTTTCCTTTATTTTTTCGCGGCTAATGTTTCGCTCTGCAGTGCAGCTTCTGTACGCTTGTTTTATGCTTTTCGAGTGGTGACCTCTTTTTTTCGCTCTGCATGGTTGTTTGAGTAGGGGGTGTAGTGTAGTATACGCTGTTTCGTGTTTTCTTTAGATTCAGAATTCACAGGAGCATTTTTGGGGTGCATTGTGCTCGCGCTATCGAGTTTCCTTTAGCGGAGATACGAGATCGGTGAAGTATCGGGATACGGATTTTGTGGTTCTTATTTGTACACCTTGACAATTGTTGCGTGTGTCTAATTATTATTTTTCAAAGGTATATTTGGTGAATATATCTTTTAATTCGAGAAAATGTTGTACGTGGATTCAGGCGAAAATACCAGACATTCGCGTCGCCGGAAGCATTTGCTTTGTTGGCTCTGTGAAGCAGCTTTAAGGATTTTGCTAGTATATCCAGTAGAATTTCAAAATAGTTTCGGAATATGATTTTCCGCTGTATTATAATGTGCGCATACAACCCAAACATACGACTAGTTGAAGTTTTTGCAAAAGTCCTAACAGCTCTTTTATCGATTCGTTTACATTGTAGCTACCAAAATTTCAACACCTCAAACATCCCGATTTATTAAGACCCGTGTACACCAAGGTGTCATTTATTAAAGAGGCACCGATAACAAGTAATTATTAAGACTTATGAGAACGCTAGCTGAGGCGATAATTCACAATTAAATTCCGTACACACCAGCAATATCCCTGCATCGATATAGTTTCCGAGCATTTCTCTCCATACAGCTCGCACTTTCGTCGTCGCACCAGAAAATGACACAATTTTTCACTACCTGCTTACAGCTCGTCCATAGCGCCGCACACATGCGCGCCAACGGCCGTCGGCCCTGATCACCTGTTCGAAACAGGTTCCATGTCAGGCTGCATGTCCCTTATGCCTGCGCTGCAGTGGGTTGCACTGGTCTATTATAACCTTCGTTCTCTCTCCCTCTCTCTCTCTCTCTCTCTCTCTCTCTCTCTCTCAGATTCTCCCGTATATACACGTCGTCCTCGTTATAGCTGTGCGGAGGCGCGCATCGGCCCACTAAATTGCGTCGAATGAACGTTAACCCCCCGGGGGTTTACTACCTGCTCTCGCTCTCGTTCGTTCTCGCCCGTTGGACTTAATGGCGAGGAGGTCTCTGTCTCTCTCTCACTTGCTATCACTCTGTCTCTTATTTCATTTTTTCCTTTTTCGACAACTGCCTTACCTCTACAATCTCCTTAATGAAGTTTTCAGCTTCAGGGGAGAAGAGCGATGGCATTCGAGTCGAGGAATTCTTTGAGTTTCTCTTCTTTGGCCGTCTGTATTTCAGAAACTTGCTGCGACGGTATCCCCTTGAAGTCGAATTGATTCAGACTTTTAATTAACGATTTACGAGATCGCCCAGAACTGACAGTCGTGGACGCGATTATGAAGAAGGTATTAAGGATATATATATATCCTATAACGCACTTGTAAATTTAGAGAAGCAACTTGGGACAAACGCATTTTAACCGATACCAGAATTCCTGGCTGTTTATATCTACCTATATTATATAGTTGTTTTGGAGATACTCCCCCCCCCCCCACCACACCTCCACCCCCCAAAGTGCCCCCCCCCCACCAAATAACGTAAAAACCATTCATTTTTATGTTATTTTTGAAAGTATGAAAATATATGGGTATCTTCAAAACAACTATATAATATAGGTAGATATAAACAGCCAGGAATTCTGATATCGGTTAAAATGCGTTTGTTCCAAGTCGCTTCTCTAAATTTACAAGTGCGTTATGAAAGAAAAAAGGGAAAATCTCTGGCAACTTTTTCCTTCTGAACGACCACATCATTACTAATTCTTTCGAAATATATGGATTCCGAATATATTGGTGAAAGCTTTACGGTCGAGCAGAAACGTGATGGGCCTCCGGGTAGGGTCACGCTCTTCTTTCTATACCTATATACACATCCACTTTTTTTCCTCCGTTCGCGTTGGGCACGGAAGTTTTTCCCGATGAAAATGATGATTTCTTCTGTTTGGCGTCATCGACCGCCGTCCATTCTTTCTTGGCTTTGCCTCATACCTGTAGCTCTCTCTTTCCTCAGCTTCGAGGGACTGGGCGCGCGGCATAAAGGTCGGTCCGCCGGTCTTGTGCGGAGGAGGTCGCGGTACGCCCATAAAATTCTAATGCATTATGCCATCGAGATGCCGTGAGAAATTTTCCCGAGAGCTCGGAAGATAGTCGTTTAGTACAGATCTTCAGCGGAGGTCGAACAGCCATGTGGAATTAGAGTGCGATTTTTCAAATGCGCTTTGGGAAATGTGAAAATATATTTTTTTTCTAAGGAGTTCCTTGAAGAATGGAAAATTAGGGATCCTCAGAAATTGGAGGTAAAAGGTGTGTGTCGCACGTGCATTAAATAAATACAGCAAACAATTCCCCATTTTCCAATTCGCAAGAAAAAATTCTCTCGCAATTCAAGCACCTGATGCACCGTAATCATTATTCTAAACACGTTTATTGACATTCTGAAGCACTTTCATTTAACCCCAAGCCGCACATGGAGTCTGCAACATAACAGAACTAAAGCGTCCGGGCAATCCAAGCGTAATCACTTGGCGCTGATTATCTTTTGCGCGGCGATGGGAACATTTTAATGACACTGCAAAGCCCGCATCAGAAATAATTTAATGAAACGAGGCGATTCCTAGGCAAAGGATCGCGTCTCTGAGCTAGCTTTCTCTCTTAACGCCGACAAGACGCGCGCAACGTGCTCTGCAAATTATAATCCGGACTATTGCGAATTCGTGATGACGAGGCCGATAACGACAGCAAAAGATCGCTGCGGGAGTTCGTCAAAAGGCCTTTCTCTTTTGCCTTTGTTAGAGAGGAACTTTTGTCCGATATTAGAATCGAGATTTTACAAATGTTTGCGATTCGCATAGACTGAGAAAGAAGCTGGTTTCAATAAACAATATGCACATGTGTTACGATGCTTTCTTAACTTTTAATAAAACATCATGCCAAACGGACATTCCAACTTCTCACGACTTAACCAAGCTCTCTTTCTCTTTCTTTTTCTAGCTCTAAACCTTTTATTCCTAGTCTCTTGTTCTCCACCACCCTTACACACGAGCTTACATACCTGAGAACATACACCTGGGCAAAGCAGCTTTGAGCCAAGGCTACTACACGCTGCGCTCACGCGTACGCGCGGTAGCGGTGATGACGGCGCCTACTCGAGCTCCTAACGACTTTCATTTGCTTTGTGTGCACCAGTTCCTATTGCGCGCTGCCGTGTAGAGGGAGAGAGAGCCCAATCCACGGTCACGTCTCGTGAAGCGAGCTACAAAGGGAGGGATAGAGTGAAAAAGCGCTTTTCAGTGTAAATTGAGCGCGTCGCGGGTTCTTTCTTGTGAGCTTTCTTCGCGGCGTTCTTTCTTTGCCGCTGCGACACTAGATGCTCTCTTTTGGAAATGCGTATTCCTGCAGCTTTGACATAGCACACCATCACGCACTGCGAGACTGATGAGATTCGCGCCATAGAGGGCTGCATTGTTGACATTGTTGGGAAGAAGATGTGTAGCCGCAGCTGAGTTCGTTTTTAATAACGAGAAAGTCGAGGAGTGTATGTTAGAATAAAATTTTATTTTAATCACGTGGAAATCATGCATCCATGCACATTTGCGATCAAATTGCATTTCCTGGTTGCGGATGACAGCAGACACCATCGGATTATTTAAATAAGACAGAAAGACAAACATGTCGGTAGTAATGCTCGCGACTGTGTAAATAAGCGTCTTGACACAGCGCCGAAGACCTTAATTAACGCGAGCGGCTTAAGCCATAGAAAACTTCAGTAAATCCCTGACCCTCCGAAGCTTCTAAAGAAATTCTTCAATATTTCAGCGTTTCGTATTTATTTACAAGTCGAAATTTCGCCTAGAATAACACAGGGCTCGCTTAATTTACAAGCGCGTCAGGTTTGCAAAAGAAAAAAGCTCGTAAAACGGGCTTTTGATATAGCTGTAAATTTAAGGCAAAATGCAGTTTAGCTAATTTTTAAAGTGCATGACATTGAGGATGAGATTATTGCTTTCCTAGAGCACGTATCCTTCGCTTCCTCTGCGAGCTATATATGCAGCTGAGCTTTAGGGTATTCGGAACCAGCAGCAAGCTTTTACGGTGCCTCCATAAAACCTTTGATTTACGTAACGGTTATAATCTATCCGGTATAGGACAAGGGAAATGACGGCTAACGAGCGATATCTCCTTAGAGTCCCGAGGCGGCTTTTGTCTTTAACGACGTCTCTTTTTTACTCATAAAGCCCGCACGGAGATAAATACCCAGCCGTTTATACGCATGCAAAAATGCGAATTCTCCGCGTGGTAGCTCCAGCGACGATAAAAAATGCGCTTTACCACGCTAAAGTGATTACACGCGTTTACTTTCTGGAAAATGTCGCTCAAGCGCTCGATCGTACATACAGCGAAAAACGGTCAATAAGAGACTCGCATCGAGCTTTTGAAAAAATGTTAGGCTCTATCGCGTCACGCATGCAACTTGCGCTTTCTATCAAACAGCGGCGCTTGTAATATATGAGGTGATCACAACGACCAATGAAAGCCGCAGGCCGTCGGCGTCGCGTACACAATATTTCTTCTTCAAAGTAGTTTTACGTTCCGCAAAGTGCAGCGCCGGTCCCTGCATGATTCATATAGCGCGCGGCCAGCTCATCATACTTCACGCCGCGGGCATATCCTCCGAGAGAACGGCCCGTCGCGGCTTATGGAGAGCTTCGCACGCGCGCATATACCCCAAGAGAGAATCTGTTATGGCGATTTAGTGGCTCTCCTCACGTCTCGCTGTGTTTCCTTGCAGAAATATTGCCGCGTCGAATACCGACTCTTCCTCTTCATTCGCGCGTCTACTGACGCGTTGGAATGTGAGACTTGATTTCATGCACTTTCGTTTGGAAAAGGATTCATTTGCGCGGTGTGAATTTTGAGATGCGCGGAGATGTGTTTTGCTGTTGTGCAAAATGTCTCATGGAAGATGTAATGTCACGTAAGAGGCTGGCACACGTTCTTACTGATAAATTCAAAATTTTGCGTATAATTCTTACGGATGAATTCGCAGCGCATGGCCCAGTAATTCAAGTTAATGAGACACCTGGGCCGCTAGCAAGAAGTTTCGAGCTCTATTCAGCTCCGGCTGAAGCGCAGTTGATACGCCGTTTCGTACACTTTCAAATTTACGCGATGAATATGCATGTAACTTCAAGAGCCCTCGCGTCAAACTTATGTTTATTTTCAACGGAAAACAAAGTTTGCCTGCTTTCTTCGGGCGTTATATTATCTGTATATATTTATCTCCATATTTATAATCGAATGTTTACATCACGAAACATTTTATCTAAAAATAAACACAAACGCGATTTATTCACCCGCATCGCAAAATAAAATTGCTAAAAAGCTCGGCGAGTATCGATGAGCAGCTTCTTTTCCGAATTGAAAAAGAACTGATTAGACAACACCGAAGCTTCAAAAAGGTATACACAAACAATAGACTCGCATATTTTGCTTGTTTATTTAATTTGTTGCCTCAGAGCATCGTCAAAGACCCACCCTATTGAATATGTCAATTATCGAGCGTACAAAACGGGGACGCGTGCGCGAGCAGTAGTGCTTTTGATCAAGACCAAAAGGCAATCGCTCCGGAGCGAGCGCAGCTGCGCTAGACATGATGTGCACTACGGCAACAGCGGTGGCACGTATGCAGGCGTTTTTCTCGCGTTGAAGCGCGGCCGCCGCTGCCACTGCAGCGAGTTGCTCTTTTCTCTTCGAATTTGCTGCAGCACGTGTGAAAAACGGGTGGGGCGCTATTTATTATAGGAAACCGAATGAATTCGCGTGTGCGCCTGAGCGTGATAGAAATGAAAAATTCAACAAAAGCGTATCACGTATAGCACGATGTGTGTTATAGCACGCGACGCAACGCCGGTTTGATATTATATAACGGAGAGTGATAGTGTGTGAGAAAGAGGTTTGGTGAGGGATATGAAGGCAAAGTTATTCGAAAGCATTTATGCCGATGATTGGAAGTAAAAGATTGGATGCAACACTGCTTATAAACCTATTAAACCATCCATTAGTTCTCTAGCTGATCTCCCCGGTGAAGACAGGTGACGCATGAACACTTTCTTGCTTCCCTTGTCTCAATCTACTCACCGAGTCTAGATATAGTGGTATACCACTATATCAAAACCACCTTTTTGGGACTACTTGAGCCACTCGCGCTATGCCAAAATCATGAGTAACTTCCTTACCAAATTCTATAACCATTAAAGTATCCGGTAGATAAATAATTACAATCCTCCAAACAGATTCCAGCCTTATTCAACTTGTTAGTTTCATAAACAAGCGCCACGGCATCAAATGTATCCTACTATACACGTATAACGTAAACTCGCTCACGCTATAATTTTCTAATTAATAAGCGCAAGCCGATCATAATTCATATAGCCGCGCGGTAAGACCGTGTGCTCGACCGTGTGGGACATATAGCGCGCGGCCCTTTAGCCGAAGCGCGAAGCCCACAGGTTTAACCGCTGGCGGCTACCACCGCGCGCGCCCACGGTTTCGAAATTTTCAGTCCTGTGCAGCTATGCAGCCGCTGTGTTGCGCGTCTATCTCACCTTCTCGCAGAGAACCAACTAATGGCGAATGCGGACGACCAGAAAGCGAGGAAATACAAACGATCGTTCCTATTAATTGTGCCGGAACGTATAGCGTATTTACGCCAGCCGCAATTTCTGCATCCATATTTTCATTTCGTCGCTGTGACTGCAGCCAACCACGTGTATATAGCTATCTCTCTCTGAATGTATAACCAGAGCGAAGCTAGTTGCGGGGGAGGGTGGGAGACAACAAAATTATTAGTTTTTTTCGCAGTTTCGCGACGCGATGTATGAAATTTAATGGCTGTTTTTTGTGCAAAGCTCGCGCGTTCCTGGTGTTTAGAGAATGGCAGTTAAAATTTAAATTGAATGAAACTGTTCGCGAATGTTTAATAGCGGAAAGCTCGACTCTTCTGGTTTTTCCGAAGCTCGAGCTACGCGTATCTGGTGTTTTGTGAATTAGGTCGCTTCATCCGGTGATATTGAGTTTTTGGGCCGGGCGCGATTGTTTAATACTCGCAATGGACTTTCCGAGCAGTTTGAAATAACGGCTCGAAAGAAAGTTACGCGCTAGCGCGAGCTTGCGTTGCGTTATATAGGCCAAACTTTAATCACAAAGTTTTAGCACCGCTGAAAATAATGATTGTGTCACGAGTTATACCTATAGATAATTTCGGATATGTATGCGAGCGTGCCTTGGGAAAGCTGAATTGCTTTTAGACGGGTTTGCTTCGGCTCTTCTCTTACAGGTGCTCGTAAAAATATCTTCTTGTTCGTTTAATCTATTGTGTTGTAAAATGAATAATGAAAAACATCGAAAATGAATTTATTTAAAGATGCACAAATTTTCGACCCAGATATTCGTGAAACAGTGCACGACTAAAGCTTAAAAGATTTCATCCCTTTCATTCCCAATAATACAGGGCAACATTATCGTCCATGCGAAATAAATCTCTGCTCGAAGCTTGCATTTGATGCGGAAAACGAAAAGCTCACCCGCACGTGCACGCAGTTACCAATACACGTACAGTCGCGTAAGATAAGTTCGAATTTTTCTGAAGTAGAGGTTGCGAAATCGAGATTTACCGAGCATTACGTAACAACGAATTTTCCGCTTTTGTTTTTCTTTGCTGCGCGCGCCAGCCGACACGGCCGAAATGTATTGCCGGTTGAGGAAGTAACGACGAGGACAGGGTCTCTGTCGTTCTCTCCGCGTCTCTCTCTCTCTCTCTCTCTCTCTCTCATACACCGTTTCTCTCTCTCTCTCTCTCTCTCTTTCTCTCTCTCTCTTTCTCGTTCGGTTTCTGGCCTTATGCCAAGCAGCTTCAAAGGCAGTCGCTCAAAACAACGTATAAAGTGTTTCACATATAATCTACGAACGCCGTTCGAATGCAGAGACACAGAGACGTCATCGAGCCGGTAATAGTTTGCTCCAGTCCTTTGTTCTCTTATTCGTTAATTCGAATGTTTTATTTTTGCGAATTCTGGATCTGTGCGGAGTTGGGTGAGCTACTTTTAATTTTGCATCGCTTATTTTGCTCCTGAATTTTAGAGGGAGAGGGGGTGTTGACGATGACATGTTTGAGTACTGAAGTAGGATCTAAATTTAGAGATCGGAATTTGTAGTTTTTATTACGCATTTTATCAGATATTATACCATTAGGATAAATAAAATCTCAAGTAATGATTAAGATTCTTTTCGATTCGAGATTCTTTTTTATGGTTTCAAATGAACCCATGATCCAAAGGTTGTCAACTACTCTTATTAGCATATTAGTTATTAGGTGATCAAAGCATTGCATACATGGCACTATCCGTCATTACACTAGCATATCCATTACAAATTATAGGATAATATACTGAATATTGAATGTCCTTCCATATGCTTCGATGTAATTATAACTTCATATATTTGCTCTACACAAATCTTATTTACTGCGTCATTGCTACATGGATAATCGACAATGATCAATACACCCAAAATGTTTTCATTGTTTAGAACATATTAATTATTTCGATAACCTAATGTTTATTATTCTAATTAGCTATGCGGTATAAAAATGCGATGGTACAGTCATTAAGTATAATTTATAAACTATAATGCGACATAAGACAAGTTTGTGACGTTGAATAAAATTATCTCAAAATTGCTAACAACAAATTGGCATGTAACGTTAAATTTTACGGAATTTCACGATTTTGTAGCGTCAAAATTTGAACAGCTGCCAGAAAAGAAGCTTTGTTCGTACAAGCGAACCGTTATCTACAAAATCATGCAGTGTAAAAAGTAATTATCGCGTTTATTAATTACATGTCCAAATTATTTGGAAATTCTGGAAATAAATTAAAAGCCTGCCAAATGGTATGTTAATTCATGATGAGTAAGCATCATGGAAAGCAATATTCAACTTTTAATAATTTCAATATAATCTACTTGTATATAATTTTTACCTGTTATTCTCAAAATTATCATCGTTTGAAACCAAAAGCAATCATACTATTTCGACTACATAAAGAATTCATGTTATGCACATTATTATTTTCTTATTTAATACGGCAATCCACGTTATAGCAGTGTTGCATTTCCACTAATAATAAGCATCATCATCCAAGATTAAAGCCATAAGTTGGGCCGAATGTACCCGCCGAAAGCTTATTTTGTTGTTCGCTAAAATGATTTCAAGAGCAAAGCTCCAATCCGCTTTGGTCTGCTTAAACCTTACGACTCGTTTTTTCATTTTGGCCTACACGATAAGTTGTACGAAAAGAACATTAAGCAATAAAATTTACCGAAATCTTTACTAAATCGTCATTATAAATAACAAAACTCAACCACCGGACAACCGACTCCTATCAGGTGAGCTTTAAATTATGGTTTTCAACCATCGATGCTCTACCCCCACAATTTTTACAGAATTCCTCGCGTACGCTGTGCATTCTTGCTTTGCAAAAATAAAGCGGATATGGCATTCCGTCTCTGTATATCTGCTGGCAGCAGTCTTCAGCAGCAGCTTGCGCGACGGAACAGTTTTCCGGGGAGAAAGAGGAGAAAGCATGGGCGGACCTGACAGTCTGACACTAATCTCTTTGGCCGCGAGCCCGCGGCCCGCGTTAAGAGTAAAAGTTCGAGCCCTCTGGCCCTCGCGGGCTTGCTGTCGCTGCCACTGCACAGATTTATGTGTACACACACTCGCCCGTGCAAGCTCACGTGACTGCGCCCAACCTAGAGCCATAATGCCCCGATGTTACTTCTTTGTACCGGAGATTGCGTTATCTTTTTGCTTTTGCGCAATTGGGTAGATTGGAGCTTGGATTTTGAAAGTTTGCTTAGCAGTGGGAACGAGCTTCTTGTTTTATTTTTACTAGCCTACTCTATATCATCTTAATTCGCGTTATAATACGAATCGAGTTCGCATATATCGCCAGACGTATTATCAGCGATGATGCGAAATTGAAAAACTTCCGCGATGCGTTCCGCAAATCCTTTGATCGATTGAAATATTTCTTGATGCTGACGACGCTTTCCCATTCTATTCTCACCTTTCGACTCGCGACTCTCGCAGGATTTGCGAGCTTGAGATTGCTAAATTCGCCGTTAGCTGGCTCGAAAGCTCGCATATTTGATTAACGTCGACGTGCAGTCGACAGACTCGAATCATAGGAGGATATACGAGAGCGACGCGTTACAAACTGCGATAACTCGATTCATGTATACTTCTTTCCTTTCTGCCGAGCTACCGCAAAATGGAAATAAAGATCGATGTATCGGTATTCAGACTTTACTCTCCATTCCTCACTGTCACTACGATTCTCCAGCACATAATTTATTCCATGTAATTTGAAGCCAAGATTATCATTCGCACTCGGTGCTATAAGTGCACCACTCAAGCGTTCTTTCGCCGAGTACTCCGCCGCAAATTAATTTTTCGCCTTGCTCACCGAGAGCAGTCGTGCTATATTTCACACACTGAGTGCCGCCCGCATGGCTCACTCCAGCCGATCGGAGCGACTGGGCGCACGCGCGGAAGGAGGGAGAATCAGGAAATGGAAATGAGAAATGCAGCCGACTGCCAAGAAGTCCGTCGGTAATAGCGTTTTTGCGCGCGTTTAATGCATCGCAGTGGCAGTCTGCCATGCGCTAACCGCCGGCATTACCACATCGAGTTTGAAATCTCAGCTGGAATCGTCGGGATTATCGGAAGTATGATTATTCATCACCATGTGCTGTTATATTTCAATTTTCGCGAACCCCTTTTCGATGAACATTCGCGGTCTGAATCTAGCTTAGATCAAATCGACAAAATCGTTTGCAAAAGTCGAACTATTCGACCAAACGACTATGATATAAAGATCGGTAACTGTAAGCTGAACCTTACACGCGACTATAACAATAACTGTTTCACGTTACGGCAATTAGCTCTAAAATCAATTACTCCGCAACTGCCTCGCCAACAGTAATCGCGTTAATGAACGCCTCATCGATTTTAATTCGAAAAAAACTTGACGAAACTTCTCTCACACCCACTATACTCCCCCAGCAAAGGCGCTTTAGTGTGACAGCGGTGTCGTCGCAGCGCAGTATCACGGTATATTTACGTAATACGAAAGAAGTTTGCGCTCCTCGACGTTTAATATTTCGAAGCTTCGTCGGCGACGCGGGAGACGCATAAATATGAACGTCCGAACGAAGTTTCCGCGAACTTTTCGCATTAGCAAGAGTGTCCGTCGTTGTCCTAGCACTTAAGCTCGGCTCTCCTGACCCCCCCCCCCCTGGCATTGTACGACTCGCTCGCGATCGAGATGCGAAACGATTTCGGAAGATCAAACGCGGAAGAGGAGCAGCTATTTCGAACGGCGTTTAGCGATTTAAGAGAGATAATGACTATTTAAAAGCTAAGAATTTTAGTGGAGTATTTTACTCGCTGAGTATGATTCAAAGAAGCTTGCGCATGTATCCGAAGGAATAAATGAAAAACGGAGACGAAGCTGCGGAATAATTAATATAGCTCTAGGGACGACTCGATCACAAAACACCAAAACGTCAGAGGCGTTAGCTCCTGCCCGGTCTAATTAATCGCTCGCGCGCGCATCAACATTCGCGTAAAAGCTTCTCGTTAATTACCTTCAGCCGGCGGCTTCTCCATTTTTCTCCGGCGTCTGCGTCTCTTGCACTGGGCGACCTCCTCCTCATCCTGCAAGTAGTTCGAGGAAGACGTGTCTTCGCACCTCGCGTCGATGCTCCCGCTCTCGGCCAGCCTTTTGGCCTCCTCCTGTCGCCTGCGCAACAGTTCGTAAACCCGTCTGAAGTAGTCTCGTGCGATATCTTCATTCGTTTTATTTCTGTAATCGTAGCACACCGCGTTTCCCTCCTCCGCTTCCTCCTCGTCGTCCCTGCCGTCGACGACGCGAAAGGTGTCGCTCTTCTTGACGTTCGAGTTAGCGCACGAGCCGCCTTTGCTGAGGCTGTTGCGCTTGGAGATGGAGTTGTAGCCAAAGTCAGGAGATCGTTCGCGGCGCTGCTCGTCTTTGCAGGGCTGCGGCTCGTTCGTCGAGGGATCGATCCTCAAGTAGTTCTCTTGGAGACTCGTGCTCGGCCTCTCGTCCGTCTCGGTCAGCGGTTCCTCGGCGGATGGGTTCTTCATCGGATCGACGCAGCTCCTCGAGTTCTCGCAGACCTTGCAGTTTTTCACGAGGCAGGAGGAGGCCTTCTGCAGGTCTTTCCACCTGGGCTTCTTCATGAAGTCCTCCTCGACGAGATTGTGATGGTCCGAGTCTTTGTGCAGCCGTTCCTGCTTCTTGCGCTCCTTGTACTCGCGCCAGGAGCGTTCGAAGTTGTCCTGGCTTTTAATGCGTCTGGTCGGGTAATTGCTCTGCGCCGTGAGCGGCTGATCCTTCTCCGAGTCTAGGCTGCTGCCAGCCAAGTGGTGGCTCAGGAGAACGTCGCTCTTTGTCTTCCGGTACACCTTCCGCTTGTCCGAGCCTGAGGAGTTCTTGTTCGAGACTTTCTGCTTGTTCTTGGAGGCCTCGAGGACGTCGGGTTCGAATCTTATGTTCGCATCGCTTCGAATCTTCCTCGTCCGGTAGTTCTTCAGGGCTCCCGGCCTCTCCTCGTCCTTCGCGCAGTCTGACAGCCTCTTCCTCACGTCCATCGCCCGCCTCAGTACGCTGTTCTCCCTGGGCGCATCTGCTCGTTGAGAGGAGAGCAGCATCTCCTCCTGCATCTTCGCCTGAATCTTCTGCTGCAGAAAGCTTCTGATCTTGTCGAGGTCTTCCTTGTTCAGCCACTTGCCAGCGAGAGTCGTCTCCTCATTTGTCGGCTCTTTGAGATGCTCCGGCTTCTCCTCAGGTGCATCATTGCTCCGATGTACGCCGTCGCTCTGGCTGCGCAAGTAGGCTTTCATCTTCTTGTACCTGTTCCTTGCTATTTGGCTCGGCTCCTCCTCGACGACGACGTCGCATCGCTTAGACAGGTCCTCGAGTATCTGCTGGCGCAAGTAATCGCCGGCTGAGTACCTCTTGGGTCCGTCCTTTTTCGTTTGCGGCTGCAGCTCCGAGGCGTTGGACGAGTGTCGCTTACGCACTTTGCGCGCTCCGCGGTCCTGGGAGGAGGAGGAGACCGTCGCCTCGCTGCGCGACTTTCTCGGCTGAAAGCCGCACGAGGCGGAGCCAAACTTGCTGCTGAAGCCCTCGTAATTGCGATTGCCGATTATCGGCTTGGTCTCTGCCGGCTCCGCGACCTCCTCCTCCTCCTTCAGGGGTTGGGGGAAGGATTCGTGGGACTTGAGACCGTCGCGGAATGAGCCGCGCGCCCGCTGTGCCACCCGACCGCTCGTTTCCACAAGCAGCTTGCCATCCTTGTCGAGCAGTTGTATCACCGGCAACGCGTCCGCAGTCGTGGTCAACTGCCAGTCCCAGTGCGCCGGTTTGTCCAGCTTTAAACGAATCACCGGCTCGGCTGCAGCGTTGCCGCCGTCTTCGGCATCCTCGACACGCCGAGCCGTTGCCGAGATCAAAGGGTGATGCTGCGTGGTTTTCATGACGACTCGTCAGGGCCTTTAATCTTCAAACCAGCAAGGATTCACCAGCGAGGGTGCAATTACAACATTTGCTCCACCTAACAGCGCTGATTGCAGGCGCTGCGATCAAACGGCTAAATTTACCGTGTTTGCACGTCGCAGCTTTTTTTCTCAACGTCAGAGAAGACCGCTGATTCCACGAAACGAGCGCTCTCGCGAGCATTCGGTCTGTTGATCATTGGTCGCAGTAGGAGCATCGGTTCTCCCGTCCGTCGCTCGGCTCGTATTCATTTTTCGGCTTGGACGATTTCGCAAAATTCAACTCGAGCGGATGAGAATTATTACGCAGCTTGCGTAAACTCGGCATTGCGAAGTCCGAATTCTGGCAGTCGGTCAACAACACCCAGCAGCATCTACTTCGACGCCGAATATTTCGGCAATATTTACCCGGACTTCGATTCGACTTTTTCTCTCTCTCTCTCCCGTTCGGGCGAGAGCTTTATTTTTAAACGCCGCGCGCGGGCGAATTATTAATACCGCCGTGACTTTCACCGGGTACACTGCGCGGCGCACTGAAAAATCGTGCCCACTCTTTAAAATTTAAAAAGCCCGCCAGACCTAATCAGCATCGTATCCGATTGCGCCGAGTTGAGAACTCGGTGCAGTAGCACACAGTTTCACCTCCGCCGAACTTCTCCAAACGAGCCGCACTGTATATCTCCTCTAGTTGAATGACGACGAAAAACGCCAAGCTCGCTATACGGGAGCTTTCCAAACCGCACACTATGTAGCAAACGCGAGTTCGCGCACTTTACCGTCTCCTTATCACCCGGCCGAAAGAGGCTACACACGATCGCGCGGTCGATGCTCACACGGTCGATCGATCGCGACTGCACTCGACGTGCGACTGAGAGAGGCTCTATGAGAGAAGAGAGAGGGAATCCGAGATTCAGCGAAACCCGTGCGGCTATACACTACTCTCTCACACTCTCTCTCTTTCTACTGTAACGATGCGCGGCAGCGGCAGTAAGTTAGCTTATGACGTCACGTGCGCGCGCGCGCTTCGCTCAAAATAAATCACCCGAGGGATTCGTGGGATGGACCGAGGAATTTCAACACGAGCGCAAGCTCTGCACACGCATACACAGTCACACAATTTAGAGCTGAGATGTGTAGACGTAGAAGCGCGCCGAGAGTGTAAGCACGTGGGACGTGTCACGGACTTTTTGTGCTTTCGAGAGAGGGTCGAGCTTAGGTTCTTGTCGAAGGTTTCAGAATTGCGGAGTTGATAGATATTTTTATGATCGATACTCTCGAGACGATTGTTCCAGTCGTTGTCGAAATTGAGATGTTGATGCGTTGAATAATGACAGATTTCTCAGTTCTTTCGAAGTAGTAATTAGCCGCTGCGTGTGTTTATGCGCTGTGAGTAAACTGGCTTAAACAATATCTTGGCTAGCGTCAAAAGTATATTTTCTTTTGATCTGAAATCAAACAACTTGAAAGTTGCCAGATATGGTTTTTTGTGAATAAATACTGTAGCGTTAACATTATTGTTTTTGTTTGCTTTTTTTCAGCTCGTCCTATTTGTTATATCAGCGTATAATAATCAATCAATGTAGCGACCATTCCTGCGATTGGGATTAATTTTAAACGAACTTCGCAGACATTGTTATTTTTTTCTTGATCCTAGTAATCTATTTTTTGAGAAAATTATTTTCGAACTTTGTTTTGAGCAGAATAAGAGTATTTTTGATCCTGCTCGTATAAAAAGTCTCATTATTTTCGGGAAACTATTGAATTTAATGTCACTTAGTGACTTAAGACGCTAGGTTATTATTATATAGTACAATAATTAGCATTAATGGTCACGAATAAAGAGAACGAATCAACGATAATTGCCATGTCTGTTTTCGAGAAAGAGAAAATCAATTGGTGCCGTAAACAAACTCCGTCGAATAACGAAGTTTGACTTACAGACTTACTTTCCGTTGAATGCACAAAATGGTGTTTTATCAAAGGAAAAAACACGAGGAAACTTCTGTAATTTTTCGGTCCAGAGAGCCTCGAAGACTTCGTCGCCGAGCAAAAGATGAGTCCAGCTCCATGTCTTTCTCCTATAAATTGCACATCGCCATTCGAATGTTCGCGTTCCCTTATCCGCGAGTTGAATTCAGAACTGCAGGTCACGTCTTTATTCGTGGATTCCTTCGTTCCTATCCTTATCTCTATCTCTTCCTCTCGCTTTTCCATTTAATTCATTTCGGCAATAATGAAGAAGTCGGAGTTATTAGAAGCGGCACACTTCTGCTTCCCGCAGGAATCCGTGGAGTCCGGGAGCTTTTATTTCAATTTTCCGAATTCCTCGAGATGCCGCCCATTCGAGGGAATCGGCGAAAATTATTTTAATTAACTCAACGTGTGTTTCAAAAATGATTAATCTGGTTTATGAAATATCAATAAGTTGTATATTTCAGCTACGTAATTTAAAAAAAAAAAAGATTTCAAATAAGATGCATTAAAATTTGAAGTTTTCTTTAAAGTACGGATTGCAAAAAGTAAAATTTAAAAATAGCAGGAATTTCAAACATTGATTTTTCAGAGTTGAGTAAATATCCCGGCTAACATCCTTTTCATACGGGCACGCAGCATTTTAACGAGAACAAACAGAGATCGATTGGCTCAAAGTGTTTGCTATGTAAAAGCAAGCTTTCAACGTTATGCACGTTGGTTTATAATGTGAATCTCCTAACGCTGTCAGTTTTTAATTAAAATATGCCTGAAAAAACTACATAGATGCGGTACTAAAAACCTTGTATAAGATTTTCAGATAATGTTACGTATTGGAAGGACGAAGCTAATTTCTTTTCGTTAGTATTACATAATTATAATAACTGTCACAACCAATAATGTATTGAAGACGTATTGCTTCCTCCTAGAAGAAACTTTGTAATAGTAAAATTGAGTTTCATCAAAACTTCTAGAAAATACTTTTTGGTGTGTTAGAAGTTCAAATCACGCGTTTTTAGAAAATGTCCGTATGGATGTGTGTGTGTGTGTGTGTGTATGATCAATCATCCCATTGTTACAAACAATTCAGCTAATATGCATTTGAAAGAGAATAAAATTACCTACTTTTTTCCGTTTGGTCCTCTGAATCGACCGCTTTGTTCAGCAGATAAAATGAAAAAGATGATTTATTTTAAAAATTCATACCTCTGAAACTAAAAATCATAATCTCACGAAAAAAATGATGTCGATGAATCACGTATCAAACTATATCCCATTAAATTTTCAAGTGATTTGACTACTCATTTTTTCAGTAAATATCGAAAACTGGAAAAAAAGAATTTTTTTTTGTGTTTCGATTACGGAAGTAAATAGGCTTTATTGCACTTGAGATTTTGGTAAAAAGTAGATATTTTATGTGTCTTGGCTAAGTTCATTGCGCAGCTTTGAAAATTTTTGAAAATTGTTTGATTCCTCATATCTCCAAAACAATGCAGTCAAATGCTTCAAAATTAACCATAAAAAAAGCTATTTGCTGCTAAAATTTTAAACGATTCCGTCGAGCGGTTCTCAAGTAAAGAGCTAAAATGTAAAAACTTATTTTTCTTAAAACTTTTTTTTCCTCTTATTGAGGTGTCGTTGCACGTCGTTAAAGTCCCTCCCTATTAATTTATGTCAAAATGATATATATACACACATCAGTATGACATATAGTACATGAGTACTGCCAATCCTTGCGCAGATGGCTTGCTTAAACACATTCCAGCTTATTCAGATCCACAATATTTTGTATTATTTTTTAATTGCTCCTTCAGCAAAATAATCGAGATTGAAAATATTTAAAAAAGCATTAACATTGTATATTCATATAAAATTTTATCTATTGGAACTATAAATTTAGTTGGAGGAAGCTACGTGCCAATGAATTGGCAGCGGTTTCTTTTTTTCACGTGAAAATATATCTTTGATTGAAAAAAGGCTAATTACATCCACACTCACGACGTCACGTATCATCGCAATTGCACGTCAATTAAAAAACGAGACAAGCTACACATACAGATCTCCCAGTTGTACCAGAATGAATCCGTTGATTTATGATTTTATTGAAAACTTCGATTTGAGTCGCACGCGACCGAACCGCATACCAAATTAATCAATCCTAATGCTAACGATGATGCGAACGATCGATACCAACGCATAAAACTCTACGATCGATAAACCATCGCGGTAACAGTCGTATATGCAGATTTGAGCACAATCTCTAAATTGAAAGCTCGGCCACCGAGCATCAGCCTCTTCTAAATACCGAAACCTCGTTTTGAGTTAAACTAGAAATCGCGAGCAGGCAGTCGGTGTAACCTTGGCCAGCATATCGCTCCAGCTGGCCTGCATTCGCGACTATGTCCGCGCGCAGCAGCGTACGATGAAAGCTTGCAGCGCTCCTCTCGGTCGACGGCTTTTATTTCGGTCGCGCTGCTCTTCGCTATACCTAAAAAAAGCTCACGAGCGCGCATTATATTATTAGCTCGCATGCGCCGGCGAACCGACCGAGAAATAGAGTATCGGCTTGCCGCGATGAGCTCATCTCAAGCACTGCTGCTATATACTGATATACCGACTCTCGCTCTGTCCCTAGAGAGAGAGAGGCGATGTGCGCTATTTAGTCGTTCTATATAACACTTTCAGACTTACACTCAGATATGCTACTGGCTTTGAATAAGTGCGTTGCAGTGTCAAGAATGAGGTATATAATGCTACGTATGCAGCCTGGGATTGAAGATTTGGATTTGTAGCGTACTTGATTGTTTGGAAATTATTTCATGATATATGCGAGCATGATCTATGAATTCCGTAGCCACCTTCACCGTTAATATATGACCTATTTTGATAACAGTTGTACATCACTATTTAGATAATTATGCACGTAGATTTTGATAAGGAAAATTTTGCTAGCCAGAAACTAATAGAAGGTTTAACAGTTCAAGCGATGAGAGAGGAAGAGAGAGATCAGTCTAAAACTACTCCATTGTAATAGGCTACTATATTTTTTTAACTTAAATTGAGATTTGTAAATGAATAAAATAACAATATAAGCGTATCTGACATTTTATTTATTAAAATGGCATTTATGCTGTATGTATAAGTGTTTGTCATCATTATGGTAATAGTTTGAAATAGATCACTATTACAAGGTTGGAATTTTTATTGTGCAGACTTTTGTATATGGGCTACAAGTTACATTCACACTTGCATGATTAGTTCGCAATGATCATGACATGGTACGAAAAATAAAATCAACATCAGAGGTACAGCATAAAATATAATAATTTATTCAGCAGTCGGTGGAAATTATAAACGTACAGCGGACTGCAAGAGAAACAGCCGTAACAATTTAAATGAGAGTAAACAGTCTCGCGCGTTGATGTGATCGAACATGGTCAAATGATATACGTGCAATCGAATATTTATATAGTCATCGATCCGCTTTCACTGCAGTCGCATGTGTGACTTTCGTGAATTCCACAAAGGCGTTACATATTTTTTTTGCTTTTCTTTTTCGTATTTTATTTGCATCTTCTCTTTTTATAAAACTGCGTTAACAATATTCTTTAGACCTCAAGTATTACGAGCTTGTATCCTCGCTATAAACGACGCTTATCTCTTACGAAAGAAAAAACTTGTCGAAAAACCGGCAACGAATCATCATTTTCTTTTTTTACCTTGTAACTATCTGGAATAATAAAAAGACCGTATCGTATTGTGAGAACCCGTCGTCGTCCGCACTTGTAAATTGATCTCTAAATTCGCTTGACTCCGCATCGTATCCGCGCATAGAAAACAAACGTGGATCGGGTTAAGTCCACTCTCGCTGATTTAATATTCTCATTATATATCATTTTAATCGCAATTATAACAGGCTTGTCTATTATAATAATATCGTCTATCTACACATACGCACTTTCTTCCTCCTGCTTTTATAATCTATATCTATATATAATACTTATTATCGATAAAACTGAATTCTCAAATTCTCAACCTATCTAAAAACAACTTTATAAAATCGTCGCTAAAATCGTCGACAAGTAGCGTTTATATATTTGTATGTATGTGTTTATTCCAATTTAATGCATCAGTTTTCTACAGAATAAAGAGCAAGAAACGTCTTTTTTTAAATCAAGTAAGTCAATGTATTGATCAAAGTACATGTGCGTTGAGGAGTTTTCAGACAACTTACGTCGAGTTCTTTTCAATTACTTTTGTCTCTGCAAGATTTTCATCATAAGTACTTATTAGAAACTTGCGAACAAGTGCTGGTGTCCTGTTCGGAATTCCTCAGCAGTTACATACTTGCGCAAGTACTTCGATTTTCACACTACTACATCATAAACAATAATATACAATACTCATCAAGATAAATAACAAATGAAAATAAAAGTGATAATACAAATAATAATAATAAATGTTGTAATAAGTCTCATATTCAATATACATCATACATATATATGCGTGTAATATACTTCGGAATTGCACGTGTAAAGGAAGATAAAATAGTCGCCTTTAAATGTTTGTCACTTATTTTGCGATTCATATATAATAATAAGCGCATTGCGGGAAAAGCGCATTGCTATTCGGAATTTAACAGTGCGTAATAAGGACTATTATTACTCATCGTTACACATGTATATAATATCTAATCTATCTGCCAGCAGCTACTCTTCTTAATTATAATACACACTTACAATTAATCGCAGACGAATACTTTGTACAATGAGGGTCTATATAGTATGTGTATTTATATATATCACCGAAGGTAAAATTTGTCCATTCGTCTATCGAACGGGTGCCGCCAATGGCATCGCGTGAACTATCTTCATAACAAAATCAACTTAATAATGTCTCGATACGTCCATAGAGAGCCAATGATCTTTTCTCGTGTATGTAATAAATACTCTTGTAACTGATAACAATCAATTTTCAACATAAAGGTTTTGCTCTACATAATATTGCCGATAATCATATGGTTATGATCTATATAATTTTCTTGGCTTGTGAATAAGAGAAACTAGTTGCTTCAAATTTGAGTATCACTGGGTGTCACTAGAAGAGTTTCGACAACAACTACTGTTTATACGGTGCAGTAAAAAACAATAGTTTGGTTGTTTTGCAGGGTCTCAGTTTTTGGGAGAAAGCCTATATTACCTGGTTTTGCTGTACAAGTCATTGCCTTTGCTTCTGGAGACTTCTGCAACAATGAAAAATATTCAACTTTTAATAAAGCTTGTTCATTATAATAACACATTTTAATTTGGTACTTCTGCAAAGATTTAAATGCGATTAAAAACATTCTCAAATAAAACCAACCTGGATGCAAATTATAGCAGCACTCTCGGTACGCCGTTGATCTAGCTTTAATCCCTTCTGCTGCAGCTCGGGTTTTTTAACGTCAGGTTTTACGGGTGCCTTCCTCTTCAGCTTCGTCTTAATCCCACCTATAAATGATGAAAACGTTCCTTCTTCCTCGCCCTTCTCCTTCTTTTCTTCCTTTATAGCAGGATTTATAACCGTACATTCACTATCGAATTGCACACTTTTTCTCCTCTCGGATTTTGGACTCGGAATCGTGCTCTTCATGCAGGATTGTTTTTGCAGTAATTGCTTGGGACTACTAGAGGATGTTTCGACATTTCGACATACCGACATGCTGTCGCCACTGATCGATTTGTCAACGACTTTCCCTTGCATCTTCTTCGACGTTATTCCAGTCTTCGGCGTTGTACTATTTTTTGAGGTTTTTTTACTCTTCTCGCCAGTCTTTGTTGATTTATCCACATGTTTAGCCTTATCGTTTTCACGCACAAGCTCGTGTTTTTGTCGTTTAAAAGCATTATCCTTAAGTTTAGATATACTACTGATCTCGCTGTGAATCTCGTAGTATTTAACAAAGCTCTTAACACTACCGGGGGTTATCGATACAGCCTCGCGAAATTGGTCCTTACTTACAACTACGGGTGTCATGGCCTTATTGTCGTTATCATTACGCTGGGCTCGCGGAGCTTCTTTAACTATGGCACACGTATCTTCGCTGTTGGAAGCTGCAGCGCCTTCGCTTTTCTCGTTACTGCGTTTCATCTCGGTTGTCAGTGATTTTGTACTCAGATCAATCTTTGGCGTTGCGATCTTACTCACGCTTCCCGTCACGTTTTCCTGTACCAGCCCGATTCCAGAACTTTCATCAGTATTTGCTTGTTCGACAGTCGTCGCAATGTAACTCTGCCCTCGTTCGCTGGTATTCTCTGCAAGTATGGGTGTCTCGGAAGTATTGGTGTTTACCGGCCTCAATTTGATTGCACCAAAGTTGGTCAAGAGTTCATTCAACACGTCGCCTTTCATTTCGCCGGCACTTTTATTATTGCTCGAAGTCGCATTGATATTGTACCAAGCTTTTGGTCGTGATCCAGACTCCGTTAATTTAATCTCGTAATCGTTCCTTGGCGCCGCTGTATCCTTCGCTACTCCGGCTGCTGCCGCGACGTCTGCAACGATGTCGGGCTTCTTCGAGCTTTGTTGCTGCTGCTCCTGCTTTGGTGGAGCACTCGAATCTTGCTTTGGGTGCGCAGCTATCACCTCACAATTTATGCACGCCGAGGCCCATACATTCTGAGACAAATTGTTATCTGTTAGCATAGTTTCTAAGAAGCAATTCCGACGAGCGCTTACAGGCACTGATTTTTGCTCGACTGATGTGTCCATTACTGGTACTTCTTCGAGAGCTGCACCAACGTTTAATTCTGCTTTGTTTGCTAATAAATTTTTAGTTAAAATTTGCGTTGGAGTTTCTGCATTTTCGGCAACTTCATCATAAGATTCTTTTATTTCGACGATTTGAGGAATATATGGAGAAGCATCTTCAAATTGTTCAACATTGTCTACAGTTTCTTCTAATTTATTTTGAGAGTCACTACTGTCTTCAGTAGATAAATTATATTTTGACGAATCGATGAAGATCTTTCTCTTTTTATATATTTTCTCGCATTCAAGAATCTTATCCATTTGCTCTGGAACTTGTTTTAACTCAATATTCTCGTCGTTTAGTGTAGCATTTTCATTTACAGTTTTTTGCGATTCTGAAATCTCAATATTTTCTTCTGATGCTATGTTAATTGTTGGTTCAGTGTTGATACAGATAGCAACAGCAAATTTTTCTACATCCTCAGTAAGTTGATTTGTCGTCACCACGCATAAACTTTCACATATGTTTTCATCTTCCACGGTCATAGATCCCAATTTATTCGTGGTATCCAGTTCATTTTCGACTTCGTTGTTGATACTAATGTTCTCATCCATCCTCTTTATTTCTTCATCAGTCACTTCCACCAACTGCACAGAGGATTTCCCGCGAGTTTCGAACTGCTTTTCAACAAAGTCTCCGTAACTCGTTCCGTCATCGTCAAGATCTATGTCCGGTGTTAACGTGCTGGGTGACTCAATAACGAATCTTACTCTCGTAGTGGATCTTTCGGTCGAGACACTTATCTCTTCCTGCGACACAGCAAAGAAATTTTCACTGATCAGCAAATGTGGCCTTGCGTTGATTTTCTTGCTTCTGTCCATGTAATCTTCAAATATGTAGTAATCGGGACGTTGTTCCTCCTTGAATTCTTCGACGTCGGCCTCGTACGGTTTTTCCCAATCGCCCAGACATTTTTCAAATGGTCGATCCGTGGTTGTAACGCGAAAGTAAATCTCCTCTCTCTCGTTCTCAAACGAGACATTTTCAAAAAACGGAGGTACTTCCGACTCTGTACTTTGTTCAACCTTCGTTTCGATCTTGTTTTCAATTTCTTCGTCGTCTATGGTATCATCTTTCGGATTCAACGAGTCCTCCACGACTGTCTGGTAATCCTGGTAGGTGAAATACAGAGGTGGATATTTGTTTGGCTCTGAAGACTTCGTAAACGGCGAAATCGATCGGCTGCGCACTGGCTCTTCCGCTGTCAGTCGATCCAATCGTGCTTTTCTCGGTGGCACATGTGTAGTCTTCAGCTGATCGACAATGATGCTACTCTTTGTTGATTCATCATGGCTCACCGTCTCGGGGCCATACTCGAGGCTACTATACTTCATGATCACAGGTGACGATTTTTCACTGGAAAATGGTGAGGGCGTCTTACGGCCAGTTCTGGATCGCAGAGGCGCGGCTGGCAGAGGAAGCGAAGGAGCTGGTCTAGATTTGCGTTCGGGCCTTTGATCCGAGTGCGGGTACGTGGTATTAGGCCGCCTCGGCGGGGCTTTGAATCTCTTGCGACGTGGCGGTACTGGTGGTGGCAACGAGGACTCATCTGTATTACAAAATGTAACGGTTTGGATTAGCATTTTTCAAAGCATTCTTACATAAATAAAATTATATCAAAATATGTTTTGATTAAATTTACGTATAAAATGATTCTAACTTTCTGGCATAATAGGCCGCAAACAGGCCGCCCTTAAAAGTTGTAATTTTGACAGAGAAATGCAAAAATTTTTAAAACAAACGATGCTATGCGTTGCGCCGCACAGCAAGCGAAGGGAAGCACACGGACACGCGAGACTCGTTCGACGGTGAACTGGCTGTGAGGCACTGCAAGTGATTCCATACAAGTGACATTCGACCTCTTATACCTCCCCGTTTCAAACGTCAATAACAAAGACGGGGGGTGTTCTGCATCACCCTTTAGTGTGTTATTAAATGAACTAACGCGTATTTCCTTACGTAATATTCATTTTTCGAGGTCAGATGATGTATCATCGACAGAGATATTTTGTAAGCAGCAGCAAAGCACAAGACTAAATTTTATCGTATTGAAAGAGAAGAATAAGCTACTTTAACAACGTGAATCAGATTTTGCAATTGCGGCGGCGAACGCGGAAAACAGTTGGAGCATCAAATGGTACCAGACGTTTTGCTACGATAGAACAAAGGCTTCTTTAAACGGATAAAATCAATTCGATTAGGGATTGAAACTACTAGTAGAAGTTACATTTTATCATCTTCTTAGATTATAGAATATTTTTGTATGAACTTTTGCATCATAGCTAAATTATTAGGGTAGTAAAAAATTTTGACTCACATTTCTTAAATAAAGACTTGATGAGTACTTGATCGACTAACATCAAAGTCTTCTAGGGTCAACAGCATACTCGCTGAGTTTATTGCATTAGTTTCGTCAATATCGGGTACATAAAGACTATTAACATTGTGATTTCCCATTGCACTAGACGCTGCACTACTATAAGCACTGGATGTGTTTTGCACAGAAGCAACATCTATAGTTTTTTGAAGCCACTTCGTGGACATTACTGCAGAAGTTTCTGCTTCTGAAGAGACATTAAATCTTATGTTCCTGTAATCAATAATAATTGGTATTTAAATTAAATGGCTCACAATTAGTTCGAGATGATTAAACCAGATTACACTAGTTTATGCGCGGAGGCTGGAAATGTAATTTACAGTCAATTCCTTTAAAACGCAGTATTCCAATTCATATAGTTACTGCAAAGAATAAAATTTAAATGCGATACTCACTGTAGATAGTTATTTTCAATAGGTTCTTGAATATGGTCTTCATCATCATGCAGTGGATCTATTTGCGATAGAACTAATTCAACTGTTTCTGACGAACTTTGTAACATCTTTAGAGCATCTTCATACCGGAGATTTAGTAGACTTTGTCCATTTATAGCAACAATCCGATCTCCTACAAATGAAATTAATTATTAATATAAATCGATTGGAGGATCAACGAGTTAGGATGTTATAGCAAAATTCTTATAATTATTAATAGCGAATCCAACATACATTTCAAAATAACTATGTAAAATTTTAGTAATAAGATAGTAGCTTCAGTTGTTTTTAACACGATTTTCTTCATAATGAATGATATGCTTTACAAAATTTGGCGCTTTAAAAGCTTACCGACAGCGCCCTACTAACCCTTATTAACGTTTCCAGCCATATCGGCAGAACCTCCGACGGAAACTGCTTGAACGTAAACGCCCCCGTCGTTACCCTCCGTCACTTGCAGCCCTATGCTACCACCGTGGCCACGTTCCAACTTTATCGTGCGCAGCATCCGTTCTTCGTCGAACGAAAGCTCATCCAATCTTGCCATCAGTGAATTGGACATCGTTTCGTCTGGTATCCTAAACGTCTCTTCCGATGTTCGTATATCAGCAACTAATTGAATAATTTTGTTTTATTTATAAAACTATATGTATTATTAGAAATTTTACAGTTTAGGGTAACAAACATGTTTACCAACACTTACTAAGCACGTAAGCTTCGGGCGTTGGGGATGGATTTGACTTTGCCGACGTCGAGCGTATCGACGCTGTGTCCGACTTCAGAGACAGAAGCTCCAGGTCGTCGGTAAGGCTGGGATTGCGCTGTTCTACGCTGCCGTAAATCGCCCTATTTCCCGTTTTCACATCTAGGCGACGCGGCTTGACTGGGGAATTGACGTTTTTGTTTTGTCGATTCGAACCGTAATTCGGTATACTCGCCGTCTTTACCTAAAATAAATATAAACATGAATATTAATGGTAAACTGATAGAATATGTTTCTTCGAAGAACGGCGATAAAAGAAAAAAATAATTCTTATAAAAAATTAACTACATATAATATTCCTCATTTTTAGTACAAACAACAATTTCCCAAGAATATTCCGAGAGAGATTGCTATATTTTTAGTCAGTATGTTGCTCTCCTATATATTTTCTTACCTCAATTTCTTTCCACTGCTCGCTGTCGGGCACAGTAAATTCGTTTTTCTTAGGTAGGCCGGACTTATTGATCGCCGCGTATAGATCTTCAGGATTTTCAATCTTCTCGTTAAGCCTGTCGATGTCGTTGGTGGAAAACGTTGACTTTGGAATCGTGTAAACGTATTCCTCCCGTTCGTCGCTGTGCGGAATGCCGATGTTCGCGTAATTGTACAGCCTGTCACTCTCAGTTTGCTCGAGCACTTGCAAGCTGTTACTGTTCGGTGATGCGAGAATCTTCCTGTTAACAATCAAAGCCCGATCGGCCTCGTCTTCTTCGGTATCGCGAGACTCACCCTCAGGTTCAAGACGACCGTTGACTTGAGCGTAGAGCGCGTTGTTACCGTTTCCCTCTGGAGTGTCAGGCGAAAGATCTTCCTTGCTGTTCGTCGGCTTCTGATCCTCTGGATCCTTTAATGGATTCTCGTTCTCTTTGTTTTGCTGTTCTTCGATGCGGGTCGGGTATTTGGAAGACTGCTGTTGTTGTTGCTGCTGCGGCTGTTTCTTTACGGAATCTGCTATCGAGATTTTCGTCTTGGCACTCTCGGGCTTCATTTTCGATTGAGGTGAGTTTGGTTCAATAGCCAGAGGAACACCAAAGTCTGCAAACAAATAAACATTGCCTTTGTTAATCCTATATATAGTTCTACGAGACGAGTAAAGTTTTTCTATTGAGACATTCTTGTAAATGCAGAAAGAGCCCTACCTTTCGACAAACCCTGCAAAGAAGTGAGCTCGGTTCGAAGTTTCAAGAAAAACTGATGGTGCAGAGATGTTAGTTTGAAGGCGTAATAGCTCCTGAAATAGTTAAACGTACGTTATTCGATGTATCATTAAGTATGCTATCAAACCAAGAATTATATCCCCCTTCAAACTTCAAGTATTCAATAAATGTGCCGAGCTATACGTACTTCCGATGATCCATCTTCAGTTTGAACTTGCAGCGCTTGCCGTTTATCCTTGTATAAACGACGAGGCAGTTCTTGCCGTAACTCAGAGTTTGAATATCCTTCCACTGGAATTTTGCAAGCTCGAGTCTCTCGCGCAATCTGCCGCCTCGCTCGAAAACCTTGAGGCCTTGCGAGTGAATGGCGAGCCATACGTCGCTATCGCTCTTCTTGAACTTGCTCGTCTTGCTTTTATTGTTATTGCCACCTGCGTTATTGTTGTTGTTAGAAGACTCGGGGATGGATGCCTTACGCTGCGGTGATGAGTAGATCTCGTCCGTCGTCGTGCTTGACGGACTTTTTGACAGCATGATCTTTTGCTCGTCGGTGTAAGGACTTTTTTGCAGATTCTCCTCGCGTGTCTCCGATCCGTTAAAGTCTATCTTACCGTAAATCGGATAGTCCGAGCACTTGTCGATGTCATAGATGTTTTCCGAGTCGATATAAAGCGCTTGCTGTTGCCGTTCATCATTCTGCAATTTGAATATTATATAAAACACAAATCTAGCGTTCTTATGAATCAGATAAAATAACGCTGGCAACTACATTCAAGCACAAAATACGAAATCTTTGATTGTAAAGATTAACACTTTACCGGAAGGTGATTCTGATCGGCGTATTTTTTTTGCCTGGCAACGATCTTGCCCAACTCCTTGGTGTCGACGGTGGCCACGTAGTAATGAGCACCGTAATCCGGCAAAGACTGTGCGTGTGTAATGAACATCTCCTTAGCTTTGCTGGCCTCGAGGCCGCGACGCTCTCGGTGCGCCTGCTGAAGCCGTTTGCGCAAAGCCTCACCGCTGTCCGGCAGCTGGGGATGACGATACTGTTGCTCCTCGGAATTCAAGATTAGGGACTCGGGCACGTAGTGCTCCAAGAGGAAGTAATCGCCGCAGCCGTGTTCCTAAAATTGGAAGGCATATATTGATGGTATGTTTGATGCATATTTTATATTGATATGTGTGATTGTAAATAAAAATAATTCAAATATTATCCGATATGGTCTAGTGGCTAAGATACCTGGCTCTCACCCAGGAGGCTCGGATTTGATTCCCGGTAGTCTTAGCCGAGCGCCCGGCGAATGTGCACGCGTCTGCTCGCGCTCCACAGCATTCGCCACTTCTCGCAGATACCGTCCTCAATTCTGGCAAATACGTATTCCGCTAAAGTGTAGTGCAGTGCTACACATCTAATTACATATCTCAGTGGAGTTAATCGTGATAAAGTGCAAATCCCACCGATTAATCAGTGGCCAATATCACAAGAGCGCGGTGCCCGCGCTCTCCGCGCTCTAACAGGCACCGACGCGCAGCGCACTGCAGTCGACAGCACAATGGCCGAGAATATGGAAACGGATTCGCTGCAAAGCAACAAATCGGAAAAACAGCAGAGCAATGCCAACGGGACTCTCCCAAAAAGAACTGACGCCGGGATCCGGACCAAGCTCACCAGTGAAAATTACAGGAGCTCTTTACGCGTGTCTCACGCATTGAACAGAGTTCCCAACTCAACCGCATTGGAAAAGATATACAAAGGAGCCCTCAGGGAGATGAACAAAATTCAATCCCCAGTAACGCCTAATTTAAACTTGTAGAGGCCTCGATCTCAAGCTTTACTTAACACCGACAACGACAACGAAAATCCAGCGTCTCAACTACTAACCACGTCCGAATGTCTACTCCCCAAACGATCAGCACGACAGCAGACATCTACAGAGGACTCAGCTTGCGCCCTCCCTACTACTCCTAACCGATACGAAGCTCTCTTCCTAGAACAGGACCATTCGCATATCATCCCGTCAACTCGCAACAACAGCCTTCTAGCGACACCAGCATCTACCCAACAGACCCCACAGCATCATCAACAACCGACACAGTGAGAACGCCGAAGGCGCCAACAGCCAAGCAGGTTCCGAGAAAGACATCAAACAGCGCACCGCTCCCCCAGACCGGCCGAGCGGCCACCTCTACCCATGTCAACAACTCGCGCGCCGCGCGTGGCACGCGCAGCCCGCCGCCAATACAAGCGCTTATGCCGTCTCTAAGACAAACCATCGCGCTCCTAAAAACGGATATAGTAAGTACAGGTTTTACAATTAAACAGCTAGACCATGAAAGTGTCTCTATTTACACGTCGGATCTTGAGACGTTTGAAAAAGCGAAAACGCTCCTAAAGGCAAAGAATGTCGAATTTTATACTTATACGCCTAAATCGCTTAAAAAGAAAAACTTCGTTTTAAAAGGCATCAAAGGCGAATTCTCGTGCGAAGAGATTGAAGCTGAAATCAATAGTCTTAAAATCACTAGTATAAATGTTAGTAAAGTAAGCAAAATTATATTTAATAAAAATAAGCCTGATAACAGTCATTTTCTAGTTCAGTTAAGCAGCGATAGCACTGCGAATGATTTAACCGCAATTAAAAGCTTAGCCTACCAAAGAATCAAATGGGAGCTGCTTAGGAAAAAAGAAATTTATCAATGTAGAAAATGCCAAAGACTAGGACATACTAGTTCCAACTGCGGTCTTAAATATAGATGTGTCAAATGCAAAAACGACCACAAGCCCGGTGAATGCGGAATCGCCAAAGAATCCGTCAACAAGAGCGCCTTATATCGTGTAAACTGCGAAGAATATGGTCACCCCGCCTCTTACCGCGGGTGCCCTTTCATTAAATTCTCTAGCTCGATCAAAAATGATATTAAATATCGAAACACTAAACATATAGACGGAAAAATTACTAAGGTATCCAAAGCGGCTACTGGTATCATAGAGCCCCCCACTCGATCGAACCCTCCTCGCTCTTATGCTAATGCAGTAGTAAATAATGATCTTGCTAATCATACCAATTACCAAACAACAGACTCTCTTATCTCGCTTTTAAACGAATTCAAAAAACAAATAATTTACTCAATCGGCTGTCGATTTCATTCAATATACGAAAATATTAAAGAAAACTCAGATAGAATAAATACACTCCACGAAATGCTCGACATCAATTATGGATAATACGCCCTATAACCCTACCAGTAACCGTGATATTGATAATTTAGTGTGGGAAGGCATTTCCGCGCTTCCCGAGTCCAGAGGCCAAGCGACGCCTTCCCGCTGCAGATGGCGGAGTGCGAAGCGACGCTTCACCTCCCCCGCACAGCCGAAGTGCGTCACGAGGAAAACCCAATGCCTGAGCAAGCGGCGGCGGCAGCGTTCTAACATACCTGAGCCCGCAAGGGCGCAGGGAGGGAGGAACGCCGCCGGCCGAGAGAGGGTCGGTCTGGGAAGGGCCCGAGACAGCCGAGAGCGTCAATTCATGAACAGACGAGCAACGACGAGCACAACAGATAAATGTAACCCCTAGACAACTAAGCTTTCTTTGAATACACAAATTACCACATACCAAGTGTTTCGATTCTCTAATAAAAATCCTGCCAATGCAATCCTTCATTCCCACAAGTGGGGGCTCAGCCGGGATGCAGGTAAGAAAATCGATGGAGTAGAGGGAACCAGGAAGTGCCGATTCGAAAGGTGACCGAAGGAACGCAATAAGACGACGGTGGAAGTGCTAGAGGTGAGTTGCGAGGAAGCGTTAAGTCAAGGCGGACTAAAGACGCGCGGCGAAGCTATCCGAAGGCGCGGACAGCATACTCGCAACGAAGAGGGACTGCAGAAGGGCCGATAGCGTCGGATCGAGGCGACGAGAAGACGCAAGGTGGAACAACGCCGAAGCGAGGCGAGTTCAACGGCCGCTAACGGGTCCAAGGAGCAGGAGACAAGACGCAGGCGATGCGTCTAGTAGGAGCCACCACGGAGATGCCGTCGGAGAGGACGAGCAAGGGAAAGGTGTTCCCTGAGCCGTCACGACAGCAACCCCAAAGAGCTGCTAAGGAGACAGAGCTTCGAAAACAAACGACGAGGCGAGCACAACGAGAGGCAGCAGGTGCTACCGGAGGGATGACTGATAAGAATCCGGCCACATCCAAAGGACCAACCACGTCACAGGTAACTGAGATGGACGAAGAGAGACGAAAGGAGAGAGAAGAAATAGACGCGATGAGAGCGGAGCTGAAGTCACTGCGAGAGCAGCTCCAGGCGACAAGGGCCGCAGCGGTGGCAGCCCAAGCGCCAAACTCGCTCAATGGCCGCACGTCGTATGAGAGGCTGCCATTGAACAACCAAGAGGGCGTCCGAGGAGAAACGCCAACCTGGACGGAGACGTCAGGGATCGGAAGCGGCGAGTGGCGGGAGAGAGCGAGAGTCCCCTTCCGAGAGGAAGCGGATATGCTCCCAAAATATTCCGGAGAGGACACGACGCTACGGGTCGAACGGTGGGTGACCGTCGTAGAAGAGCAGGCGAGGCTAAGCGGCTGGGATGACTACCAGACGCTCATTGCCGGAAAGAGAGCGCTGACAGAAGCAGCTAAAGATTGGAGCGAGTGTCTCCAGGGTGTGAGTACCTGGACGAATTTCCGAGTGCAGATAGTCGACACCTTTAAGTGCCAGGTGAACGAGGGACTGGTGATCGAGACGCTGCTGAAGAGCCGTCCCGAGCGAGACGAAACGTGGCTGCGCTACGTGTACTGCATGCGCCGCTTAGGACAACAAGGAGGTATCTCGGAAACGCTGATCATCCGGTACATCATAAACGGACTGCCACGAGACGCGAGGATGAAGGTGAGTCTATACGCGTGTAGAGACTTCCACGAGATCACCAACCAGCTCGAGGCGTACGGTACGGCCTACGAGGAGTCCAAGAAGACCCAAGGCACCCAAGGAACGGCGCAGAGCAAGCCCACGAGTGCGTTGCTCAACAGCCAGAAGGAGCGAAGCATCGCCAGGAGAAGTGCTTCAACTGCGGCCGCCAGGGTTGTTGCGTCTCACGGTTTTAAATTTGTTAATAAAAAAACTGAGACAATGTGTTGTTAATACTAATACAATATGTTTATTTAAAAAACTTGAGTGTAAATTCTAAATACAATTTGTGGATAACTAGTGATTGAAAAGCAGATACTTGAACGCGAAAAACTATAAATGCTCGACTTAGACCGGTACGGTTGTTGGCTAAGTGCAAGCCTGATGCTTACTGCAGTCGACGTGTATGCGTCGATCGCTGAGACAAATTCTGATTTTCTTCCGACTGATAGGGAGGTTTTGTTTCCTGTCTGACGCTTCCCCTTCCACCAAATTTCCCTCTACGGCGTGATCACATGCACGTAGAACAACTGATGGTTCATCATCTGAACGGTCGGTGGAGCGGTCAGGTACACGGGCTCGAGCGCGCTCAGGTATACAGGCTCGAGCGCGTCTAGTTTTATGATCAGCTTTGTTGGGTCTTGCAGACTGCTGGCGCGCAGATGTGTCGGTACGCAGCGAGGCACACACGTGGGCACTTAGGTATTTCCTGGGAAACACTAGTGGTGTCTTAATTTGGTTTTTATGCTACATAATTAAAACGTTGTTAAAAGCTTAAGTCCGACAATATCGTTCTAGGGACAGACGGGCCGAGTGTTTTCCCGGCCCGGTCCTCGGTAGTTCCGCTGTCGAACAATACGCTACTTACATTTACAATACGGTACAAATAGCTAAAATAAATCATCCAAGGATAAACTATTCTACGAAAGATATTCTTAACAAGGGTCATAAAGGACGAGATTGCCCCGAGAAGGCGCAGGGACCAAAGTGCTATGCCTGCCAGGAGTCAGGGCATATCGCCACGTACTGTCCCAATAAGTCGTCGAGAGAGCGAAACCGCGAGAGTGTCAATCAGGTGAGGGACGACGCAACCAAGACCCTTGAGTCCAAGGTGCACGCATCGGTCGAGGTCAACGGTATCTGGATCAGAGCCTTGTTGGATACAGGCTCCCAATACAACATCATCCAAGAAGACGTGTGGGACCAGATTCTGGACGAAAACCGAACACTGCTGTTCGAGGTATTCGAACACAGTGGAATGCTGAGAGGATTCGGCGGACGTCGCGTAAAACCATCATGCCGCGTCAAACTCGTCGCGTTCATCGACAGGTCAACCGCTGTTGAGCCTGGCGCGCTTATCGCTAGGAGGCTCCAAGGGTATGGAGGTAAGGCCGATAATGCAGAGCAGTACTGAGCGGGAGACAGACTCAGTCGGCGCGAGAGCAGACGTAGGCGCGGAAGGACCAGCAGCCGAAGACCGGAGCAAGACGCCAGAAAACCCGAGAGAGACACAAGAGGACCAGAAGAAGGCGCGAGGAGGCAAAGAGACGAACGAGACACGGGACGACCAGGAACCGAACGAGACGAGAAGAGGCGAGAAGACGAGGGCACACGGCAAGGCGAGGACTCGAGCCAGAGACAATGCGAGATCGCGAGTCAGATGCAGCGAGAAGGTCGAGTCACCGGAAAGCCATCAGCCGACGAAGAGCGAGCGGCCCAAAGACGACAAGCCGAGGGAGCAGCACAAGAGAAGAGAGACGCAGCAAATGCCAGCGAGCTTAGGGAAAGTCAACCGACCAGCCCAGAGGCGTTGGGATTTGCAAATAGCGGAGGAGGTCAAAGCGAGCAATGACCTAGAGAACCAGGGAGAGGCAGCGAGGAGCACGGAAGAAGACGACACCGAGACTATCGGGACGACCGAGGCGATCCAGACGACCAAGGAGATCAGGGCGACCGAGGAAATCAGGATGACCGAGGCGATCAGGGCGACCGAGGCGATTCAGCGAAGGATGATCCAGGCGAAACAGAAGGAGTCGTGATCGTCCGGGGGCGGACGACCGTCAGGGAGGCCGATTGTGGGAAGGCATTTCCGCGCTTCCCAATGCCTGAGCAAGCGGCGGCGGCAGCGTTCTAACATACCTGAGCCCGCAGGGGCGCAGGGAGGGAGGAACGCCGCCGGCCGAGAGGGTCGGTCTGGGAAGGGCCCGAGACAGCCGAGAGCGGCAGTTCATGAACAGACTAAGCTTTCTTTGAATACACAAACTACCACATACCAAGTGTTTCGATTCTCTAATAAAAATCCTGCCAATGCAATCCTTCATTCCCAAATTAGCAATTTCTTAATTAAAAATCAGTACCATTAATGTAAATTCAATGGTCTCATTAAGTAAGCGATTTGATCTTTATAATTTCACTCAGGATAATAATTTCGATATTGTACTGATAAGCGAAACTAAGCTTAACAATAGACACAAAATCCAATTTTCGGAATATGATATTATACGTTCTGACAGAGCAGCGAATTCAAAAGGAGGTGGCACAGATATCCTTATCAGAAATTCCATTCCTTACAATATAATCTATTCACCCTCCTCGAAATCTAACTCTATCCTCGAATACACTATCATATCAATCGAACTTGACTCCAGAACTCTCTATCTTATAGCGGCTTATGCCAACAATCAAGCTAAGAAAAAATTTATACATGAACTTGACTACCTTTGCAATAAACTAAACTTAACGAATCCAGATAATTATTTCATAATAGCGGGCGACTTCAATGCTCGCCACCCGGAGTGGGGCGACACAGCCCTCTCTAGCAAAGGTAGACTCCTAAAGAACTGTCTGGACAATCAAAGCATTTTATACCGGGCAACCATTCTAGCCCCAGACTCAGCCACATACCCTAGCTCTAACTCATCCCTAGATGTTGGATTTCTGCGTAGATCCATAGGTATAATTTAGAAATATAGTTTATAGATTTATTATAACTACGGGAAAAACGCAAGTGCAGATGCTTTGCGAAGTTCGTCGCCGAACTCCGTAGCGCATCTGTATTTTATTATTGTAAGCCTCTCGGAGACGCGGCGGGTTTATTGCCTACAGAAGACGTGCGACAAACAGGGCAATAAGGGACTAGTAAGAGACGCGCACTCCGCAGAATGCGCGCCAGATGATGCCCAGGTGAGCGGCAGCGGCGGCGAGGGCCATAAACGGAGGGTCAGTCGGCCTACGCCTCGACCGCATCTCCGCATACCTGGACATCGGCGTTCCTCTCCTAGATCAACTGTTTGGGCCGCGTCTCCGAGGTACTGTAATGCCCTCAGCGGAGGATAGCAGTTAGTTCTAACCGAATCGAGCAAGCGAGCAGTTGTCCAGTCGAACGCTTCACTGACATCTGACTACGCTGCCATACTTGTATTAATTTCTTGTTCTTTTTGTATTAATAAATATATTTACCGTGAGAAGCTATACCCTGCTTGATCATTTATTTTCAACACTAGATTTATGCATTATAGATTGTAGGCTATATATCAGCGACCTCACCAACGGCAAAATTCCAACTCTCGACTACAACAGCGACCACCGAACCGTATCGCTCACCCTCGACCTGTCAAATCTAGCATTTATAGCACCAATCGATCCTAGCCTAGCCTACATTTATAAAAAAACGAAATGAAAAAAATGCAAGTCAAATTTATCTAAAAATTCGTCACTAGATATACCCGAAAATAAAAACTTATCAATCACCGAAATAAACGACTACCTAATTAGCCTCGAAAAAATTATACTCGAAGAAATTCGATCAACGGTCCCGAGATACAAACCTGCTGACAATATTCTTAACTATGTAAATAGCAAAATCAAAAAACTTCATAAGTATAAGTCCTTTTTAATGACGACTATCAATCAGCGTTATCGTAATAACCAATATGCTTCCCAGTTCAATTTGCCTTTCCTCAAACACCTAGTTAACAAAATCAACACTCTTCTTAAGAATAACTATAGCACTTCCTACACGAGTTACTGGAACGCTCAGATCGCATCGACCACAGAGATCCAAACAGCTTCTTCCCAAAAATAAATAGGTTTTTTCGCCCCAAGGAACCACTCAAAATTGACTCTCTAACGGTCGATAAAACGAATGATCTAGTCATGCTCAGTGGCATAAATACCATAGATATCCCGCTAGTTAACGACAAATACATCATTGAGAAACCTGACGATATACTCGACGTAATAGGTGCTTACTACGAAAAAGTCAACTCTCCCAAACTATACAACGAAAATACAACTCTCAAAAAAATAGTGTATCGCAAAGCTAAGCAACTAACTGACTCCTTTGCCAGTAACTCTATCTCAATAACCTCTTTCTCTGATACTAACCCAACGAGCAACCCTCAGCACATTCCAAATTCTCTTTCCTTCTTCAATACACTTGAAATCGAAAACTTATTCGTCAACCTACCCAATAAGTCTTCTTCGGGCCTTGACAACATCCCGCCAATAGTACTTAAACATCTACCGATTAAATTTATCAATTTCTACACAATACTCTTTAATAACTGCGTGAACCCAAGATATTATCATACACAATGGAAAAGAGCAAAAATCCTCCCTATTCTAAAAAACGGCAAGCCCCCTGATGACTCGTCCAGCTACCGACCTATCAGCCTCACCCCTGCAATAAGTAAAGTTTTTGAAATGATCAATAATCACTCACTTCTCAACCACACGAACAACAACAGTATAATTCCCAGTAGTCAATTCGGGTTGAAACACAAGCATTCTACAACTCACGCAATCCACAAAGTTATAGACGACATTTATTCCAACTTAAATAACGGTGAAGTTGTCGGCGCCTGCCTGGTTGACCTCCAGCAGTCGTTCGATTCAGTCTGGATTAACGGTCTCATTTTCCTATTGAACCAACTGGGCTACCCCAGCGATATCGTACATATCATCTGGCAAACCACCCGCGAACGACATTCACAACATGGAATGGCGAGCTACTCTCATCTCGCATATTCAACATAACCGAGGGCCTAATGCAGGGCACGGTCAACTCCCCCCTTCTCTTTAACATATTCACCAATAAAATACCGACACTATTCAATCTTAACCGGAATAATATTACATACGCAACCGCCTTTGCGGATGACCTCATAATTACAGTAGCCGACAAACAATCATGCAAAACATACCTAAACTGGAACTTGAAAATAAATCTCTCTAAATGCGAGACTGTCCTATTCAGAAAGCCTTTAAACACCATGGGCAATAACAAGAGAATAGATATACAGAATTTTCACATTATCATTTCTATCAATAACCAGGAATATAAAATCGCACACAAAAATACAGTTAGACATCTAGGCGTTATTCTCGATGAACTAATGTGGCTGAACACCCACTAACTCCTAACTCAACTAAAAAGGCCAAAAAAGCTTTCAAGAAATATTCCCGACTTTTTTTCAGCAAAACCCTCAATGCAGGCTGTAAAGTAATTTGCTACCTCCTTTTGATTCGCCCCATTATCACGTATGCAGCCCCTATTTGGTGGAACATTAGCGCTTTCCTCATGGAAAAAATCTCGTAAATTCGAGAGGTACTACCTGCGTGCTGCCCTCCATGTATATCGCGAAAGCGAAAACAAATTTTTTGTAAGCAACAAAAATATCTACGATCTCGCAAATATACCACGCATCGATAATCATATCATTAAATTAATGCCCGACTATTACGCAAACTTAAGCAATGTAAACAACTCCTACCTTCAATCCTACGCGAATACAACGGAAAACTCATTTATTACAAACAGATTCTCAGAATATGGCACTCCTCATTTATTCACCTTTTTTGACAACCATGGCCTTATCCAAAATAACAATAATGTCCCAATCATTTACCATGCTTCCCGCCACCAATCCAACAAAATAATTTACTACAATTTGCCTGATAGTCCACCGCTACTTAAATACTCTCAAGCAATCCCGACCAGAGATTTCTGTAACACCTATAAATATAAAACCAAGTATTGGTGGATAGCCGATGACGAAAAAACTAAAGACGAAATCCGTAAGAGAAATAGAAGGAAAAAAGTCATCTATTGTAAAAAGGCCAGCAACTTTTGTTATTATTTTCTACTCTGTAAATACTTATATATATATATATATATATATATATATGTATGTATATGTATGCGACTAATATAATTTTAGTTAACTCTGCGCCACCATTGGCTCGGTACTCTCCATTCGCCTCTTTTCTCACCATATTGTTCACCGGGTTTTTTTGTTACTTTTCCCGCTGCCAAATACCATAATAATTATAGATCTTTGCGACAAATCAGTCATCGTCTAAGACCCTCATCATAATCCGATTGCGATAATAATATAAGATATACTGTTTGAATGCGAGTGCGTAATCGCCATGTATTCTTGTTATTTTTTTTCCCCGACAGGTTTTTTTTAGTTTTGTTATTTTGCGCCTTCAAATGTACCATACTATGTATAATTCTGCAAATAAACATCTTTTTAAAAAAAAAGGTTCGATTCCCGGTAGTCTTAGCCGAGCGCTCAGCGAGAGCGCACGCACTCACGCTAGCTCCGGGACGTTGCTTTCTCTCGCAATTACAGTCGACGTATTACCATTCAACATAGCCCCTGGAGCTTAGTGAATAGTTAAAGTGCTCATTTTTCGGCCTCTCATCACTAGTGTGTGCTTAAGTTTACCATTTTTTTTTTATGCATAAAATCACCCGCATACTCTACGGTTAAACGCCGATCAGCGCTGGCGTTCCAGCCTCGCAACAGCGGCGACAGGCTCGCGCCTGTCGCTTGTCTGTCACAGCACGACCACCATGGCGGATAACATGGAAGAGGAAAACGAGTCTGATACTGGATCAGGTTCGTTCAAGATCGCCTCATTGAGCATATCTCAAAATTTTCTACTTCTGGAGGATTCCAAGGCCCAGCTCCCACCGCACCATAATCTGTTAATTACGTCAAGCCAAAACTCAACGTCAAGACAGAACTTCCACCATGCAATGGCCGCATCTCCCTAGAAATACGAGATCTCTCCCTAACTCTACGTCGCTGGAGAAGATATACAAATCGGCGCTCAAAGAAATGAGGAAACTGAAATCGCCGATCGCCGCCAATCTTAATCTGAAGCGCCCGCATTCACAGTCGCGAACCTGTGCTGGAAATACCATCGTATCGCGCATAGTGAAACGGCCTCGACAAAATCCTGGATTGAACCAAAGCGCACTGCCAAGAATCCGAAGAAACCGGACACCCATGTCCCTCCGCAAATCACCAACCGCTTTGAGCCTCTTGCTGCTTCGCAACATAGTGACAGTGGATATTCTCAACCATTCGTACAATGGCTACCGAATATAACCGCCGATCACATGGCTTACGCATCCCAGTCGAGATATAATTTCCTGGAACCAACACATACCGACAAGAGTCAAGCAGGCGATCGCCCCTTCGCAACGCCCATATCAAGACAGTCAACCGCCGCCGCCAGACCGCCGCCGACATCAAACGACTCGCCGCTTTTCAACAGCGCCGCTCAGCACAACAACACTGCGCAAACGACAGTAGTAAACACTCATGGCGCTCGTAAGTCGCCGCCGATTCACACATCTGGTTCCTCTCTAAAAAATTTAATCGCAATATTAAAACCTAGCGTCTCTAGCTCAGAATTTTCTATCAAGGAAACAGACCCGGTCAATCACTCGATATACTCGAACAGCTTAGAGTCTTTCATAGCAATAAAAGCAATACTAGTCGAAAAAAAATTAAGTTCAACACATACACACCAAAAGCTCTCAAGCCAAAAAATCTAGTTTTAAAAGGCGTCCAAGGTAATTTCTCTCCCGACGAAATCTCAGAAGAACTTAAAAGCTTAAATCTAACTAATGTTAATATTGTTAAAATAAGTAAGATCTCATTCAGCAGGACTGAACCTAAAATCAATCACTTTCTTGTCCAGCTGAACAGCGATAGCGACACAAATGAACTTACGAAAATCATAAGTATCGCGTTCCAAAAGATAAACTGGGAACCTCTGAAAAAAGAGAGATATTTCAATGCAAAAAATGTCAGAGACTGGGGCACACTAGCTCAAACTGTGAACTTGGGTATAGATGCGTAAAATGCAACGCTAATCACAATCCGGGTGAATGCAAAGTAGCTAAAAATACCACTGATAAAAAGTCTCTCTATTGCGTCAATTATGAGTCGTACGGGCATCCTGCCTCCTACAGAGGCTGTCCCTTCATTATAATTTCTAAATCAATGAAAGATAACATTAAAACGCGCAACTCGCGCAGCAACGACGCGAAAATCGTGAATATAGCTCGCTCCACGGCGCCCCTGGCTGCTAGATAACCGTTCACACCCAACCATCCGCCTCACTCGTATGCCAAAGCGCTCTCTCCTAATGTAAACCGCGATTTAGCTAACAACCTTCCACCGATATTCAGCGAAGACCCCCTAATAACTCTGTTAAACGACGTTAAGCAACAAATCGTTTCCTCTATCGACAACAAGCTGTCTTCTCTTTATAATAAAATCACTGAAAACTCCGATAGAATTAACGTTATAACGGACATGCTTGAAATTAATTATGGATAATAGCAGACCCAATGTAAATAATAATAATCAAAGTGAATTAATTGCTACACTCAAAATAAGTTCAATTAACGTGAATTCTATGGTATCATTAAACAAACGCTTCGATCTGCTTAACTATGTACAAGCAAACGACCTCGATATTATCATGATATGTGAAACGAAGCTCAACAATAGGCACAGAGTGCAATTTACGGACTACAACTTTATTCGTACGGACAGATCGGCTAAGTCAAAAGGAAGCGGCACTGCCCTTCTTATTAGAAACACAATACCGCATGACATTATCTACCCCCCATCCTCCAAATCCAACTCGATTTTAGAGTACACAATCGCATCGATAAAAATTTTGTCCAAAAATTTCGTCTATTCATTATTGCTGCATATGCAAACAATCAAAGTAAAAAAAATTAATACATGAACTAGACCACCTATATAATAAACTAGACTTATCCTCCCCTAACAATTACTACATCATGGCCGACGATTTAAACGCTCGTCACTCTCTCTGGGGCGACTCTAATAATAACTCCAAAGGCATACTTCTAAAAAATTGGTACGACAACCAAAGTATCATGTACCGCGCTTTAATATTAGCCCCTGAACTACCCACATTCCCTAGCCATAACTCGTACCTCGACCTATGCATCCTTGATAGTAGACTCAATATCACCGATCTTTCCTCCAATAAAATCCGCACCTTAGACTATAACAGCGACCACTGAGCACTCCTATTTACCATCGACATATCTAACTTTACAAGCCTTCAAACAATTGATCCGGTAACAACATACAGATCCATGTTCAAAAAAACAAAATGGCGTAAATTCTCAAATAATCTTTCAAAAAATAATACCCTTGAAATTCCCCAAAACAGAAACTTATCAATAAATGAAATAAACCAATATCTAGACCAATTAGAAGAAAGCATTATAAACGAAATCCAGCAAACAGTCCCTAAATATAAATCCACAGATAACGTGCTTAATTACATTAATCAAAAAATTAAAAAACTCCATAAATTTAAATCGTTTCTAATCACAGCTATCAATAACTGCTACCGTCAAGATCGCGCTCCCTCTCAATACGATATAGTTTTTCTCAAACATCTTAAAAATAAAATCAATATATCTATCAAGAATGAATACAAAGTTTCTTATACAAGCTATTGGAACTCTCAATTTAAATATATAGACCACAGAAATGCCGACATGTTCTTCCCGAAAGTACATAGATTCTTTCGTCCGAAAGACAAAATTAAAATCGATACTCTATCAGTCGATGTAAACGACGACCTAATTGCATCAAGTCAACACACCAGACCTACGTATCTCCGAAAACAAATATATCATTGAAAAGCCAGATGACATCCTAAGTATAATCGGTGCATTCTACGAAAAAATAAATTCCTCCACATACTATAACAAACATTCTCTCACTAAAAAGACAGTAGATAACAAAGTCAACGAACTAATAAATGCATTTTCTAATAATCCCAGCCCAATAACCACATTTTCCGATGATAATCCCGAAACAAAACCGGAATTCATCCCAAACACCGTTAAATTTTATGACATTCTCCAAACTAACCACCTATTTTCCAAACTTCCCAATAAATCATCTTCCGGCTTAGATAATATACCTCCGATTGTGCTTAAACATTTACCCTTACCTTTCGTCAGTCATTACACCATTCTCTTTAATAATTGCGTCAATCTTAAATACTACCCTGACCGTTGGAATAAAGCCAAAATTCTTCCGATACTCAAAAAAGGCAAGCCACACGTCGACCCCACGAGTTATCGCCCAATCAGCCTCACAGCAATAAGTAAGGTTTATGAAATGATCTTAAATCATTCATTATTGGCACACTGTAATAACAACCAAATCATCCCTGACTGCCAATTTGGCTTTAAACACCAACACTCCACTACCCATGCCATTCACAAAGTCCTGGACGAAATTTACGCGCATTTAAATAAAGGAGAAGTTGTAGGCGCCTGCCTCGTAGATTTGCAACTAGCGTTTGATTCTGTCTGGATAAATGGTCTTATCTACATTCTACACAGTCTTAAGTTTCTAATAGACCTAATCGAAATAGTATGGCAAATAACCTTAGGTCGTTCCTTTGTCACTTGGGAAGGCGAACACATCTCTAACCGCGCATTTAACATAATAGAAGGTCTCATGCAAGGCACCGTTAACTCTTCACTTTTTTTTAAATATATATCTACAAAGGCCCACACTCTTTAACGCAAATCGCACAGGCAACTCCTATGCTACGGCTTTCGCAGACGATCTAATCATCCTGGTAGCGGACAAACAACCGTCAATAGCCCAAGACAAACTTGAAACTCGTTAATGACACCTGCTCTTATTATCTTGAATGGAATCTTAAAATAAACACGAGTAAATGTGAAACATTCTTATTTCGTAAACCACTTAATGCAATAGGCAACAATAAACGAACCGATATAAAAAATTTCCATATCAACATCTCCATAGACAATAAACAAATCCAAGTTGACCATAAACGAACAGTCCGCTACCTAGGAGTGATACTTGACGATCTACTGCGGTTAAATACTCATATCCGTACACAACTTGAAAAAGCCCGTAATGCCTTAAAAAATACGCGCGTCTATTTTTCTACACATCTCTAGCTCCTCGTTGCAAGGTAATCTGTTACCTCCTCCTGATACGCCCTATCATAACCTATGCCGCCCCAATCTGGTGGAATGTAAGTGCTTCCTTTATGGAAAAAATCCGCAAATTTGAGCGCTACTGCCTCCGAGCTTCGCTTCACATATACAGAGAAAGCGAAAATAAACATTTCATAAGTAACAAACACATATACGACGTGGCTAACGACCCTCGCATCGACAACTTTATTGTCAAATTAACGCGTGATTATTATGAAAATCTAAAAAAGGTCAATAACCATTACCTACAATCATACTCAAATACACCTGAACACTCCTACATCCGCCATAGAAACTCCGAATATATACCCCTCATTTATTCACATTTTTCGATACAAACAGCCTAATCCAAAACAATAATAATCTTCCTATATTATATCATGACTCCAGACATTAATCCGCGAGCGCCAGTGCCATGTATATATTTATTCTATTTATTATACCTATTGTAAGGCTTTTCTACGGTTTTGTTTTTTGCGCCTCTAACTCTTAATATGTATGAAACTTTGCATTAAACTTTGCAATAAACAGCATTTAAAAAAAAAGGTTCGATTCCCGGTATCGGAATTTTTTGCCATTTTTAATAAAAAATCAAATTAGACAATTAATTATAACGCACTTTTCTAATCGCTCTCTTTTTGTATAAAAAATCTGAGACTTTACAATACTTCAATATTAGTTCCTAAATCATCATTTTTAAATTCATATCAATCATTATAAAAAATGTTTAGTTACATACCAAAAGTATTATTTATCTTATAAGAAATCAAAATTGAATATTTTCTTCTCCAATGTAACTAAATAAAGTACGTTAATTATTTTAATATCTTTCAAATTACATCTTTAAATGTTCTGAAATTGCTAACGTAAATCAGAGCAGGTAATACAAAAACCGAAGGTTTGATTATACAGAGCTGTATAACAAATCTCGCAACGAAGGTGCTTATTCAACTTGGCAGAAACATTTACTCACGTTTGCACTGTAGTTGCCAAACTCGGCCTGGAGTGCAAGTCCGGTCAAATTGATCAATTGTGTCAGAGGACAGACCAACTGCTGTTCTAATATGCAGCGACGGATTTGCAGATACAGCAAGTGTTTTGAGATCCAGCATCTAAGGCAAATAAATTAAATTTTAGTTTCGGAATAACTGTTCCCAAAATTTAAAATTTCTGTACTTTTTTCACTTAGAATTTTTTAAGTTTTGTATTTAAAATATTAGTAAATTCTTCATCATGTATTTTTTTTGTAATATAATATGAAATTATTGATCAATATTTATTAAATATTTACCAACGAAGCAATTTGAAGATTTTTAAATAAAGAATAGAGACAAAATGTTAATTTAGTACCTTATTCCTCGGAGCGATGGTAAAAAAAAGCGAAGCCTCAAGTAGAGCATAAAACTCGTCGGAAGTCCCAATAGACCTTTGCTCTTCCCACTGTTTAACCAGCCAGGGGGTGCGACTTTATTCAATTTCGTATCTGGTGGTAACATTGCAAAGTCTCCAGCCAATAGAGCTGCTAATCCCAGAGTAAAGTTCTCTTCCAAGCCTTCCGTTTGTACAATTGCCTGTAAATTTAATTTTACAATTTGTTTGTTCTATGTTCATATATATCATATATTAAAAGCCTTTTCATTAAATCAACATACGTATAATTATGCGTAACATAAGGGATATTTTAAAATTCAAACTTTTAAATTTATATACCTATTTATTACTTTACTTCTACTTTCATGTTTACTTTGTTCAGAGATATTGTAGGCCCAATAAAATCGTGGTGACAAACGTGGAATAGTATTTGATTTAAAAGAGCATATAAAGAATCCATCAAAAAAGTTTTAATTTGCAAATTTTCTTAGAAAAAAATCCATCCGATCAAACGACTGGATTATCAAGCTTTGCCGCACTCTGACCTATATTTTAGTCGACTTAAAGATAGTTCGCGAAATGAATCATTTATCGGAGAAGTTCAGATATTGAAGCTCTGATTGCTCTTTATCAACTGATGGTTAGTGACAGTCGATATACTATACATATGACTGTCGAGTAAAACTTTTTGTCGAGCTAATAGTGTGTATTCGATCGTCTTCAATCAATAGCTGATGCATTTACGTCATTGATTCCTCGACGCAGTTGAACGTCACGAATGCGAACGTCATACCAAGTTCAAACGTACAACTGGGACCTCGACTACGCGGCATAAAGTCTCATTTATTGACAAGAGTATCAAATAGTAAGTAATTGGTTAATGATATTCATTACCTTAAAAACTTGCATTTAACTACACAGAAAAAATTGCACCAGATTTTGCATATACATCAGAGAAAAAAAAGTTTTGTCTTATCAAATAAAGTTCTTTTCATCTCTTGCACTGTTCAGCGTCACTGGCACAAAATCTCTTTGGTAGCGCAGAGTCCTTACTGAAATTAAATTACAGTAGCAAGAAACGCAAATATCGCAAACTTACTTGGAAGAGTTCACCGGCGGTGACTTTCTGTGGATCACAGGTGACTTCAAGTCGCTGTCCTGTCAGAAGAATCACTGTTAATCTCCCAATATTGTTCATCTGTAAAAGATGTGTAATGATCAATTTTCGTCGTGCATATCAAAGTAATTTAGTAAACTACATTAAAAATTGACTGTATAAATGTGTATTACTGTTCGAAAATTATACTATTTTTAGAGCTAACTGAAAATTAAATACGTTGGGCGCCAATGTGACGTCAAATGTATATAGAAGTCTTGTAATTGATACTTAGTTGGTTTTGATTAAAACATATTTAATAAAGAGACAAAAATTAGTCATTTCAGAAAATTTGGGTGCCAATTTGTTCTTTTTATTTTATTTTTGTAATTATTTTTATTAGAGATTATTTATTATTTCTTAAAAATAATTTTCATGGGACAACCCTAATATTATCGGTGGTCTTCCTTTAATTAAAGTTTTCGAACAAGATCCGGTATGGTCTAGTGGCTAGGATACCTGGCTTTCACCCAGGAGGCTCGGGTTCGATTCCCGGTACCGGAAATATTTTGCAAAATTTGAAAAAATTTAAGGCAACATTTTTTCAGCAAGCTTATTAATTTTTCTTAGGCTTTATCGTATTTATATTCTACCTATACTACATTGTATCACTGTTTTTTGATAGTTGTGTTAGCCGTGTGAGGTTAATGACTCATAGTAGTATAGAGTCACTCCTACGACTGACCCTTCTGACTGTTATCCTTGCGGGATGTTCGAGCAGTATTATGTAGTTCAGAAATATTACATGTTCCGCAAGTTTTCGATTTCTTTTATTCTGAGCTAATTCTATCCAGTCTTTGCCGTTTTTCCTAATTTTAGCTCGGTCCTGTATTACGTTATTCTCCCACTTCCACTTGGGTTCACCTATTGGGTTATCTTTTGCTGTTCGGTTTTCCGATCGCATTGTGATCATAATTCGATAAAGTTACTTTGATACTGGAATTTAATTTTAATTACTCTAAAAACAAAAATTTCCGGTACCGGGAATCGAACCCGAGCCTCCTGGGTGAGAGCCAGGTATCCTAGCCACTAGACCATACCGGATCTTATTTTCAAACTTTAATTGAAAGAACACCACCCAAAAATATAGATGTACGTATAAAAAACATTTTTAAGCAGATAGTAAAATAGAGAAAATGACTAGGATTTACATTACCCAATTTAGTTCAAACACAAATTTTCGGAGTCAGATAATGTCATTAAAATGTAGAATTTGTATACTATGTGTGTAGAAAAAATATTGAAAATAAATCGGATTCCTTTTTCCTTCACCTGACGTGAATCAATAAATAAGCCACTTTAAACAAAGTATATTAGGAGTTTATCTGCTATTTTCAGATTAAAATATGTCACAGGGTTTTTTATGAATAAATTTATGTGAATAATAATTGAATATAAAGTATGAGTTAAGAGTTACTTGCCTTAAAGTCGCCGACAGTCAATAATTTTGCAGGCTGGTTGGCGCGCACGACGAATTCGGGACCCACACATTGTGTTTTATTAAAAGATCGGACTGGGCCATTTACAGCTCTGTAGAGACGTGACGGGGCTCTCTGAACTGCTCTACCTTTCCGTGCTTTGGGTCCATTTTTCAAGTCGCTGTTACGGGGAAAAAGTGGTTTATTTTTTAAAGGAACGATACCCACTCGATAGCTAAAGTTTTTCCATTAACTGTGAGTTACGCATCCTTTCCATTTTCCTTTCTATATATTATTTTATAATGAATTTTAAAAAGCTCAGGGGCACGATACATTATGAGACAACTGAAATTAATCAAACTTCTGAATTGTTCAACTGATTATAATTCGAAACAGTTCTATTAAACTAGTATTATTTTCAACCGTAATTTAGAATTTTAGAAAAAATCAATCTATAAAAATACAAATTTCATTTCTTAGGCCCACTTTTTTTCTTTGCTATGTGAGCTGACGTCTACAAAATGCGTGTTCCCCGATATTTCTGTACAGAGGCTAATCTGAAAGCTAGTAAAATACCGCAAATACCAACGGTACCGCCGACTGAATATTATACCGGGGCGTTAACGAACTGCCGCGCAGAGTTTAATTAAAGCTCCTGCCACCTCCTCCTCCTTCTATCGGTAGCAGCGGCGCGAGATCTTGTCTTTTTAAAGTCTTTTTCTCCTCATCTTTTTTTTTTCACGCGAGAGCCGAGAACGCCGAGCTTCATTCATTCTTTTCCTAGCACCGCTTATTCCTTTTTTTTAAGGCCTGCCAAAAGCAGGAAAATACGAACTCATGCAAATATCACTATCATCAAGAAAGAAAATGGATTTCCCTTAAATCGGTACATCAGTTCCATCACAAACAGAACCCGTAATTTAAATCCATAAAGATTTATCTGTTCGGTACTTTGCAATGAAATTATGATTGGATGAACCATCACGGGTTTCAACTTTGATAACGAACAAGTTTACAAATACTTGTGAAATTGCATTCCTTCGTTAAAGTCTTTTGTGAGTAATGTCTACCAATAATAACTAAGCTCCTTGCCAGTTACGCGCAACGAAAATTTACGAGAAGACTAAAGTTACATAGTTACTGTTATCTTTCATTTTTAAAGCTATTCATGTACTATCGTGCTCCAATCGTTACCATAGTTAATTCTCTTTGATCTACACCATTTCTAACCCATAAAGACTGCCCATTTCTCGAATCCATGCATCTTACCTCTGTGTCTTGACGTTCACCGTTCTGAGCTGAGCATCTAAGGCTGCCTGTGCAGCGGCGGCTTTCTTTAGGCTTGTGATTATCCGGGGCGGTTTCGGCGGCGGCGGTCCCCTTGGAACGTAGGGAATCTTTTCCTCGGGATTTAGTTTTTTCTGCTGCTGTTGCTGCGTCTGCTGCGGTTGTTGTTGCGTCTGCTGCGGTTGTTGTTGCTGCTGCTGTTGCTGGTGTCGCACCTCAGAGTTTCCGGCACGCAGCATGTTGCCGTTACGAGACTCCGGAAGAGGATTCGCGAATTCCCAAAGTTTTTGCTCCTGAGTGCCGCCGCAACGCGTCGTCGGAAACTGCGGACTGGAATGCTGGCGCTGCAAGATAATAGGTCTCCCAGTGCCGTTCTTCGTGGATGTTGCGTAAAGGTCCTCCTAATTCGAGGGAGGGAAAGGGAAACAGATACGGAACGGGTTATTTAACGTGTTTCTTAAGGATCGTTAAACGCATTTACGCGGAACACGGTGGCTGAGCGCGATAAACTATTTTGTTCGCTGTTGTTGGATTTAACGGTAAGAGCTTTTCCAAGAGGATTATAACAATCTTGTTATGATAATGCTGCTCGCGGAGAAGGATAATATAGGCAATAAAAGCATTTTCTCATTAACCTATAACGATCAAATAATAAGATAAGTAATGCAAAAAACAAGAATCTCTTTCGTTCGTCAAAAATTTAATCCATTATCAGGTCTTTTAATGAGTACCAAAATTTGTTCTCTTCCAGGCCTCATATCACACCCCCTTCTGCATCAAATTCTCGTTCTCGCACAATACCCTCATGTACACGCGCACAATATTTCCCAAAAAGTTTACCTTGACAGGGGCATGCGTCGGTCCGCAGAGGCCGTCGGCATTGTCGAGGCGAGAGATGAGCGCGCCGTTGATGCCTGGGCCCCGGTTGCCACCATAGTTCCGTCCGATCGCCGCCGAGCAAATTTCCGGCTGCTGTTGCTGCTTTTGCTGAAATTGTCTCGCGACTGCATTGGTGTTTCGCACGTCTTGCGTGCTGAGGAACGGCTTCACCGGCATCGCGTAGATCGGGTCTCCGTAGTACGGCTTATTGGCATTCCGAGCGTCGCTCGCGGACGCTACCGCTGCCAGAACTGCCAGATTTCCACTGCTCCTCACCTGCGGTATCGTCGTACCTCCACCTGCAATCATGAGATTTTTCAATGTGGTCGACGGTCTAATGAGGTCGATGCATTACGGGCGGAAGAGCAAACGGGTGTAGTGGATGATACTGCAAGCTTGTGAAATATCGATGTGATATCCAAAGTTTTTGCCAGACTATACGTGTATATATAGTTTGAAACTAGTAGTTTGGAGGAATATTTTAGCTTACTTTGGCAAATTTATCGGAAACTCCCGCGCTGTACGTTTCTGTTCAAATTTGCATCATTAGCTCATTCAGCTACTTTCATGATGATTTATACGAGAGACTCACGTGCATTACGTTGATTTTAATTTATTCTTTATGATGGGATCGAACGTACTTTATGCACCACGTATCAAAGGATATGTAATTGAAGCTAAGTATCATTTGATGGATTTATTCAGTTATCTATGAAATTACTTGGCATACACGGCGATATAAGTATCGGCGTTGATTGATATTCAAATCATCAGATTAACCCTATAAATAGTAGGGATTTGTTATTACTCATTATGCATCATTGATGTATACTTAGTAGGTATAGGAATACTTGGTTTCGATTAAAGCATCGTTCTTCGGATTATTAATATTACACCAAAGTACGATGCTTATCAAAACGCGAAAATGCATGAGCGTGACGAGTAGCCTCGAGTGCTGCCATCCTGTTATACATCTTCTCTGGTATTTAAACCATCCTTTATCCCCTCGGCTCCTACGCTCTAAAAACTCGAAGTAAAAATATCCCAAAATTCCAGTGACAGCATACCTGCTCGTTCCATGCAGCAGTCGGGCTGGGAATTGGTGCGCTGATGAAGATTTCTCGCATCGAGCACATAGCCGTAGCTACCGCCGTCGGTGTTAGTCCTACCCCCGCAGTATCTCTCCTCCTGACCCGACAAGCTCAGCAGATTTGGCTGAGACCTCGAATTCCTCGACTGCGCCTTGAAGAGTATCCCTTTTACTCTGTGCCTTGGCTGCTGCTGCTGCTGTGGTGGTGGATTCTGGCGCATCGGAACTACGTTTGGCCCCAGGGGATGATGATGCTGCTGCTGTGGTGGTGGTGGTACGCTTGGGAGACTCCTCATCGAGTGCTGCAGGGCTCGTTTACGTGCCGCGTATTGGGCCGATCTTACCACCTCGCGATACATATCCATGACGATGTGAGTAAAGGGCCGCGACTGCAGCCTAGTCCTGCAGTACTCGGATATCACCTGTGAAGCAAAGAAGTTGATTTTTAATTAAATTGTCAGGAACAGGATAAGTGAAGAGGAAGAGAGCTTCGACCAGTGCCTTTCATTCGATCCAACGATTTCAATTGTACTGTGTCAAGTGCTGGCGCTCGCGCGACACTGATTAGCGGATTTCTAATGAATTAAAATTATCAGAGGCACTGGCTGTTAAGTAGTTTGAAGGATGAGATTCTTGAGAGCCGACGACGAGCCGTTGAAGTGAAGGACGACAATTCAAGAAAAAGGATCTACCGCGTCCATTCATCTTAGTAGCGTTGATCACGAGATAGCCACGAAACAAAAGAGTTTTGGACTGGGCTTTTCCCCAACCGTTTAAATTTTCCAGTTCTCTTGGGTCACTAATGCTATATGTTTATCATTTTAATCCTCCTTTAACGTTATTTATTGTATTGCTATTATTAAAGTGAAAGCTACTATGATATTTAAAGAATAAAATATCATAAAATATGTAGCATAATATGTATCATAAAAGGGTTTGCTGTAAAATCGATAAATTTTCTGCACATGTTTTATCGCCCTGTTCACTCGAGTATACATGCGCGTAGATTTATTTTCAAAAATATTTGTCATATGATAGCAATATTTATTGCATATGAAAATAAGGTAAAACCACATTTTTTCCTGCTCAATGGAATCACAAAGATAATGTTTGACGGGTGATTTCTATAGCTTTGGTGTGTACGTGTGTGTGTATGTGTGTGTGCGTGTATGTGTGTGATTCCAATTATGGTATTTGAACGGAAGATTATCTGTACAAAGCCGTTCGCATCAAAATTCAATTCAGTTATGATTAGCTTTTGATGTTTTTGATCTAGAACAAACTAAGTCATCGTTTCTTCGAATATATGTCACTTTACTCCGTAAAATCAATACCTCGAAAATTAGCTCATTACCGAATGAAGAGAGAGAGAGAGAGAGAGAGAGAGAGAGAGAGAGAGAGAGAGAGAGAGAGAGAGAGAGAGAGAAAGAGAGAGAGAGAGAGACAGCGAGAATCGGGCTCACGCGCAGTTCGGCGTGATGCGATGATTGGTCAAGGAACATCAGCGATGCAGCTGCAAGGAAGGGGGCGGCGTATACCCGCCGCGGGCCATGCAATCAATATCGACCTTCGTTACGCGACCGGCTAGCTGCCTCCTCTAGTCCCTTGTACGTCCGAAATGACAAATCGCGCCTCGTTTGTATCCGACTCACGTCGCGACGGCGACCCGCCAAGCGTTATAGGCAAATGGCTCTCATTACGCGAGCATTCAGGGCCAGCCGACAAATGTTGCCAAAATTGCATCGCGCCGCTGAATTCTTTTCACGGCCAGATATAACCCAGTATGCGACCCACGCGTTTGTGAGCATAGCTATACACGAGGCTCGTAAAACACTTTGCCCCCCACAATGATGACTGCTGGAATTGCATTATATCGCCATCCGCGATTTTTCGGCCTTTGTGGCCGCAATCTACTGCCTTCCTGTGAACGCGTTTATGTGCGGAGCTTCTGTTGAGGTAGCTTGATTTATTAATTGTTACGCGTATAATGGGCCTGATTATTACACGGACCGCAGTTGATGTATCTCTGCGATTAGAAAATATTTACAGTTTCAATGAGCTGGAAATATTATATCTCCTTATTAATTTTAATGGCAGAGAAAAAAGTTTTCGAAAGTATAGGTGAAGATACGAACTTTTTCCACTCGAATAGAATTCACCCTGGGGACTTCCGTCCTAAATTGAATGCGCAACTTCAGCCAGACATAGCGAGTGAGAGGGAGAGAGAGAAATAGAATACTTCCTTTTGTCTCTTTTTGCATCTACGATTCACGCGCGTATCAGCCAAGGGGCATTGAACGACGACACTCTCGACCCACTTGGGAGGCACACGCACACACAATCGTACGACGACGACAACGCATAATAAATGCCTCGAATTTTGCATTCATATAAAGAAAGCTCGCGCATAAAAACGCGCGCGCACAAACAAGCGCAGCTGCATAACCTTAATTGCGCATAAAGCCACATTCAAAGCCGCACCCCCGTCGCGCGCGGCGCATAAACGTTTGCTCGTCTTCTTATTCATCGACCGTGTAATTGCGAGAGATTGCAGCTGGGAGGAGAGAGGAAGAGAGATATGGAGAAATCGCGACACCAAAAAAAGGAAGAAACAACAGACCGTTCGCGTCGGTGTTTCGTTCGCATAGCGGCTGGAAAATTACACGCAGCGCATCCCTCATAAGAGGCGGCAGTGGCACTCAAAACGCCGCGCCAAGGGTGCTACTTGCAAAGAAAAAGAGAAAGACTCGCGAAAAAGAACAAAGCGGGCCGGCCGAGAAGAAATGCCAAGAAGGCGAGAAAGCTTGGGCAGTCAAGACGCCAGAAAAATGGCTCTCGTATAAGTTCCAGGAGAGAGTAAGAGAAAGGGAGGTAGATAGTGAGAGAATGAGGGAAGCAGCGGTCGCTAAGCTAACGCGCGCGGACAGTTTAATTGCGCCTGCTAGTTTCTGGCATTTATCATTGTTAGGCTGGCTCTATGATGTGACGATAATAGCTGCTAGCTCGCGGACGGGCTAACCACTCGCTCGTCCGACTATATAAGCGAGCGACGTCGCTGCGCGTAAATCATCCCCTACCCTCCCTTCGCCACCACTACCGCTATGTTCGAGCGGTCGCTGATATAGTTGCAACGGGGAGGTGCAGATGCGTGCAGTTTTGAAGAAGTGAAAAAGAGAAGCTGATGGGGTAAAAGTGCAAGATAGGAGAGAGTACGAAAGCTCTGGTTGTGAGTGGAATGTGGAACAAAGTTGTGACAGCCGCGCTTTTGTTTTGAACGCTGTGCAATTTTTTATTAGCTTGTCGTTTCTAAAACGGATTTGAAAAAAGTCGTGAAAAGTCATTTGCATTAGTTACTTCGACGGCTGCGATATGCGTTGGACCTAAAAGGACTATAAATGTAATTATCGGGGAGTTTTTTTTCGAGCTCGAAATAAAACGCGCGTGAGAGAACTGTATTAAAAAATCAGGGAGAAAAGACTCAGTCGGAATAATGAGGACTTGTGAGCGGTAGGCCAGAAGACAACGAAATGACGGACAAAAGAGCTAGAAAGCCAATGGAAAAGGTTAAATGCGGGGATGAATAGAAGAATATTCCAGAGTTAAGAAAAAGATAAAATGACAATACGCGAGAAAAACCAGGATAGCGAGCATCGGCGCTGAAATTCAATGCCCTATTGTTTCTTTTTAACTGTAAGATGCATACAACTTTGTTTGGGACTCTCTTTCTTCAGTGAAATTCCATCTGCATGACGATATTTCAAGATATTTCTACGTTTTCAGTGCGGTCTACTGTTCGCAAAAGAACGCAATAGTAGTGTTTTTATTCCGTGCAATTTTTGCGCACAGTAGAAAAAAAAATTAGCCAGCCAATTTTCAATAAGGAGACTTAGTTAAGCGTATGGTAAAAGTTTAAACCAGGCATTTAATAAGACTAGAATGTCACTTTTTATGAGATGATACTCAGCTCTCCTCTAATACCCAAGAGTATAAAGCGTCAGCTCTAAGAAAGTTTAGAGTGACGTTTCTTTTTATATCTTTTAATTATTTTTAATTGCGGCTTCTGCCACACTTGTAAGCGTTACTTACTTTACCCAAATTAGAGAAAAATTCTATGTACATATTTCAAAGAGCATAACAAGCCGTCACAAAAGAAGTTTAATGAAAAAGTTTCATTAATTTCTATAGTCTTGCATCGTTATTATGGCCGTAATTTTTATCTAAATTCATTTATCTAAAATCGGAAACTTTTGAGGGTATGAGTAAAGCGGATTTCAATTAAGTACTTTTAATAACTGAATTTTTCTGGGACCTAGCTTAGTGTCCATTATAAAATAATACTACCGTGAAATATATAGTAAGGTGTGGGGGTTTTCGCACTCCGGTGCTTTGTAATTTCCGAGCGCACAATTTGGCATACAGAACGCTCGATGCGGCAAAAGGGTCCAGTGGCTAAAAAGGGGCAAAACGGCAGCGGTTACCCGGTCTCGTACACCGTTGGGCGCCATTGCGCTAAGCGATTTATAATTCGTACTCTGCCAAGGTGCGGGGGCGGATCCTTGTGCATGCTTATAATTTATGATGGTTCACGAACCAACACATGGGTACTAACGACCGTCAGGAGCCAATGAACCGAATAACTCTTTTAGGTCGTTTTCAATGTCCTTTTCTTCTATAATTCTTCTCAAAGTAATAATCCTAATTTTCATGGAATTGAAGGTGACTATACCAGAGTTTCATCATTTGTTGAATTCATAAAAAATGCTATGAAAGATAATGTTGCTTCTGACACTGTAAGATTGCATTAAAAAACTATATAATTTTGTTTGATTATTTAGCCAATTAAATAGAAAGTGTGTAGGTTACCTATGATAATATTTTTTTTTAATCCATATTTTCAAAATGATTAATTGTCTTATAAATACAGAAACATGAGAATTTTTTGTTTTATATCTTCTCTATTTTGGCTCATTATCTGGCACATTGAACCACTTGCGTGCTGTATAGACATTGAAAATTCAATCAGCCTTATCCGACTACATAGCACATACAATTTTCTTCCATCACGCACATCAAAGCCACGGTACGGTTTCCATCTTAAACGAGACATCAAGCCTTCATCCCTATCTGCGTGACTAATGTAGTAGCTGCAAGGCGGTGTACAGCCTTGTACAGCAGTCGCTACCGCCGAGGCATCGGAATGCTCAGTCTATACATGGCGCCTACAGGTTGCCAATAATGAGGAACATATAGGTATGAGCGGACGTGACGTGCAGCTGGAAAAGAAGTTGAGTAGGCGAACCAACCATTGAGCATCAACGTTTACCTTAAGTATCGCCCCATTGATAATATCATTGACAATCATCAAATCAAAGCGAATCTCTACATAAAAAAAACCGCTGCCAATTCATTGGCACGTAGCTTTCTCCAACTAAATTTATAGTTCCAATAGATAAAATATTATTTAAATATACAATGTTAAGCGTAAATTAATTCTAATATTTTGGAAACTATGTAAAGCGACGCTAGAGACTCGGGGGGAATAGACGTAAGAAAATGCACTCAGAACCATCGCCTCAAATATACCTTGCTGTGCCAGAAAAACCCGAGATTTTTCCGTAATCCGGAAAATTTACCCTTGCGAGACGAACCGTGCCGTGCCGGGAGAATATATGGTTCTCGAAAATTGTAGTCTCGCGAGGGTGATTTCCCGGGCGGAAAATCTCTGGTTTTCAAAACCAGGAAAATGGGTCAGGAACCCACTGACAAATGTCAGGATTCGAGCCGAAAGGATGACGTGATAACAGGCGGTGGTTCGGAGGTGACGTGATCGCACAATGATCGGGGGTTTCTGCGAAATGAAATCCAGAGAGGGGTAATCTCGGGCGAGCGCTTAAAAGGGCAGCGCGACACGATCTCGGTCAATCGACCTCTCGCCTCGCCAAAAGAATAAGGTAATCGTCGTTATAATTTTTTTCCCATTAATGTTGTGATACCTACAAACACCGTTTTTTCCTCAAACCCCAGCATTGTCCTTTACAAGATTACTCCATTAAATTCGTAACCTGATACAGCAATCTCTACTCTGACGAAAATTCAGACCTGCCTACATAAAATTCACACGCTAAACCGCAGCTTTTAACGTGCCATGAAAAATTTCCTGAAAAGAGCGCTTTTTAGTGAAAAACCAGCACTTGCTTGCATTTGGATTCATTTTATCACAACCCTAGCGACAGATCGAGAGCTTACATAACACGCAAACTATTTTCCATCGACACCAGAAAACGTCGTCTGGTATATGCAGACGCTATCGCGCTGTAAAAGCGCCAAACGTCGAATATCTCGAAACGAAGGAAAACCACGAGAGGGAATCCATTCTAGCCAAAAGCAAACAGTCGAGCGCACGCTATCTTTACGTGCTGGCACGCTTGAGTTCATAAATATACATAGGCGCGTGTCTACAAACCCGCGTCTCTCTACTCGTATAAGCATACATACGTACGCAAAGCATATACACCTTCGCCGAGACGTTATCAGGCTTTCTCCCTCTCTGTGCGATTCGGTGTGCAGTTTCGGGATTTCGGCGCAAGCGACGCCTCTCCAACGTAAAAAATAAAAGGGATCAGAGTATAGGAGCTAGAATGAAAGCATGAGACACAAGAAGTACTGCAAGCTTTGCGACGAGAGAATATATGATAAAAGTATAGTGGGTCGCAGGCGGAAACTGTATACAATATGCATATGCACGAACTGGACCACACCGGCGAATATTGCGAGAGGGATATCTCTCATCAGCGCCAGTGCGCGCATGCTAATATTTGGTCCACCGTGTAGTTTACTGCGTAGAGGGGACGGAAAGTGTGTAAGAGGAATATATGTGTAGGGGGAAGTGAAGAGCTTATACGTATATGTGGAACATCCTTGGTATAATGCTATACGGTGCAATGCCCATCTCGACCCCTTCCCTTCGGCGCAAGTCGAGGGTAAACAGCTTACGCATGACGCTCGCGCGCGCGTAGTGCGGTTTTGGACCGGCGTGTAATTTATATATGAGAGCTAGGAGCGCCGCCGGGGCGCACGTCAAATGGCTTATCGTTTTCCGCGTAATTGGGACGGCTTTGAGAAGTTAGGAGAGAGTTTCGTCGTTTTGCGTATAGTTTTCCTATACGATGCACGAGGGCTAATTTAGCCGAGACGAAATAATCGACAGTTTTATGGATTTTGACAACAGCCATCCTTGATGGCTTTGAACAAAATAAATTTTTTAACGGGATCACGTTGTAACGGTTGGTTTCCTTGTGGAATCGCCTGAAATAAGTCAAATTTAATGGTTTTAAACGAAATTTCATAGCGTATTGATTCTAGCTGGAGGATTTACCTATGATTCGTCCAGCGCTAAAGTCATCGGGGTTATGATATACATAGTTGATTTTGATTGGCATGCTAGCTGGAATCAGTGACCTCTGCATTTGGAATATCGCGATCAACAGCGAAATACATAGCTTTACGATGAACGAATGAAATAGAGTTATATAGACTTAAATGCATATATCCAGCAGTTCGTTGCCCAGCGGAAAATGTCTTTCATTGGGCATGCTAAGACTTCTCATGCTGTAACTGCCTGAGAAAATCGACACGTTGTAGGTTGTGAATATAATGATTTTACTGAGAAAATTATGATGAAAATCGAGATGATAATGGTTCGGAAGCGATATAAATCGAAGGAAATGATTTATGTGATTTGAAAATATTAAATCGCTCATAAACATTTGACCTGTTTCCTCTGAATATAAAAGCACGTTAACGCCGAATCCATTCGATATCGGTCACTGTAATTAGCTTCATTAAATTAAATCGAACAAAAAATCGCCAATTCATTATTCGGCTTGTGTTCAAAATGTCGTCATTAATGAAACCGATAATCGGCCCTGCACACGTGTCGAGCGGGCTAAAAGCGTCCTTTGAACTGCCCCTTCTCGACAAAGTTGTTACCTGTAGAAAACAAAACCCCATTATAAGCGCCTACGCAATGGCAAATTCAATCAAACCAATTGCAAATAAAAACAGCCAGCCCAGCTTTTTCACTTAATACGATTCTCATTATAATCCCCCGTTCAAATCGAGCGCACCAACAGAGCAGCTATTTATCCATCGAAATTTCGGTACACATGCCTCCTTGCGCTCGTTGCGTATTTCCTCCCCCTCTCTCCTCTCTCTCGCGCGCGTGGGCGTCCATGTGCACATACAACAATGGGTCCGTGAATTCGCGGGCATATCGACCGACGCGCTCTTTTCTCGAAAAATAAAGGAAAAATCCGCAGCGGCAGCACGCACCGTTGATAATCCTCTAAAAACGACGCCCTCGACGTCATTGATAAAGCTCTTTCCGGCTAATTAGTGTATTATTTACAGCAAGGAGAGCGTCTGACGCACACGCGGTGCATAGATACAGATCCAGCTGATACGTATGAGAGAGAATGCTTTCGAAGAGCGCACGCCGGCTCTAACTTTGCTGCGGTTGCGGCAAAGCTCATCTTCGTACACCTCGTCTCTATAGCCTCTTTCTCTCAGTGATGTTCGACTGACTGCATGCGTAGTTAAGCGGCATTCCTCGCTTTGTACGTCCGGCTTACTACTACTATACTTGATTTAATTCCTACGCTTCATACGAGTACAATTTACTCGACACGAGCGTCTTTAATCTTGCGGCTTCCGCTTATATACGAAGCGCGCGTGTACCAGCTGAACACCTGTGTACACATGCGCGTGTGACGTAGACCACTGCGAGTTTGAAGCTGACTTTGACTATGTATAGGTTTCGATTAATTTTAAGAAGATTTGATTTACATTTACATTTGATTTAACATTAATTGCTGCAGCGAGTTTTTTTTCGGAAATTCAACCTTTTTTTCAAGCGGAATCTAGATCAATTTATCGGATTTATAACTCGATAAATTTTGCTCTTAGCAAACTTCGTTCGTTCGTCGCTTTTTCAAAGACATACCACTGCAACGCAATGGCGTCACGGCAGTTTCATCCGTTATATAGTCTTTAATATTAAAGTTACTACTGAAATTTCGAAAGTTTATTTCGGGCTTAAGTTTTGATTTATCAAAATTCCCCTTGAACAAAACAAAAAAAAAAACAGCAAGATGAACGTGTTCTACATGGAAACGCGATTGTCTGAAGGAGCAGTGAGAAATTCTTCAAGAGCAGTTTTGTTCGAAATAGAACAATTAGTGATGGAAAAGGTTTCCGCACAGCCAGCGTTATTCAATGACAATGCAACGAGTCTACTCCGTGTCGAGAATTTTTCGTGCGCCTACAAAAGAAAATATCGCACTACTGGCCACTTGTAAGCTGGTTTCTCATGCTCGAGGTACATCGTCTCTCTTTGTCTCACAGCACGAGATGCTTCATCCATCCCTATTGTTCCGGAACAATGTTCAAATTACATTCGCAGCAGCTTCTTTGCTGTGCGAGCAGAACACTAACCACAAAACAAACTTGTCTTGATTTCCTTGCCGTAGATCCAAAGGCAATCTACCTCCAGTAGGTAACTCAAACCGTGGAATTCGAAGTTTACACCAATTTATCGAGCTAACCGTGCCATTAATTACCGCATCGATATGGTAAATATTTAATTCAACTTTGTTTATTCGTGGTGTTCGATTTACAGGATTTAATTTAAAGGAAAACTCCGTCTTTTTTTCCAAGAATATCGAAAGCTCTCCCAGTTCCTCGAAGATCCGTCTCTGTTCATTCCGATGAATCCCAACAAATCGACGACCATTCGAGGCAAGCCCTCCAGAGAGAGTGAGGGCATGTCTGCCATTCATGCTCAAGACGCGCGCGTGCAGACTCCTTAGCCGCACATAAATCGGCAACGTGCGCGAGCAAAACTCACGAGCAGCTGCACGATCTCCCGAGACGGAAATCGCTTTATTATTCGCAGCACACCAAGCCGGCTAGCGACCGATTACCATTGAACGAGTTCCGAGCCAACGAGCGAAAGGCCATAGTGGCACTCAGACGCAGCTGTGCACTTGCCGCTGCGCGCGACTCGCGAGCGATGCTGAATTGCCACCGTACGCTCCAGCAATAACGCTAATTAATTCCGTCGTGCCAGGAGGGGGGTGTATACCTATACGTGGATAGGTACCAGTGACTGAGAGAGAGAGAGAGAGAGAGAGAGAGAGAGAGAGAGAGAGAGAGAGAGCTACGGGGAGATGCATATGTATATGCATAGAGCCAATGGCTTCTCGCGTTACAGACTCCCTGGGTGCACTGCGCCGCCTCGGGTCAGATTGATAGCACTGCCGAGAATTGAGTCGCGCGCCTCGGCTTAGACTCTAGCGCTTCGAGCCCGAGATCTTGATGTGACAACTGTAGCCTGGCTGCACGGATAGTGTCTTACATGCAAATCGAGATAGTTGAATCGCGAGCGAGGGTCCCAGAGATGAAAAGGGATTTGGAGTTAGTTTCAATGAATTTTGAGGTGGAGCGAAGGCTGAGCTTGCAATTTTATGTCGGATGAGTGGAGATTTTTTTTGCGTTTTCTAGTAAACATGTGCATATAGTTCTAGAAAGCTATTGTTATAGCGAGAAACATGGAAAATATTAATAAAAAGTCAGCATGTGACACGCGTGCAACTGCGTTCTGAGAGTTTTCCGATAACGTGAATAGTTGATAAAGGCTTCATCCAATGTCAAGTACGTTATTGCTGATCACTTGTCATGTTATGTCATACTATGTGATCGTTTATACAGATATTCAGTATAATAACCATTGCAATTAATTTAAAACCCATTTAAAAAAATACTCTCTTCTGCTATAAATCGTAGAAAAGCGCTTTGATGCTTCAAAAAAGTTCTCACTGGAATAATAGAAATGCAACTTCATTAAGGTTTTTCAGGTCAGTAATTAGAAAAATAAAAGAGCCCGTAATTTTCGCAGCATGAATCATAAAAACAATAAAAACCGCATCGTATTAAAAATTACAACGCAAGCGATTATTTGAAGCTTTTATGAAACAACTGAATAAAATTCGATGCATCAACGCAGACTCGTGTACAGATCAAAAGCAAGCAAAACATTAAAGGGTTCATTAAAAGTTATACTTAGAAAAGCTCACGTGTGTCTGTGCACATAATCGTATGTACGAAACGAAAATAATTAAAATAACGCAACCGTTCTTGCGCGTTACATCATTACCGATGTTAAGATTAATTAAAAAGTTATCTCGTACACAAGCCAAGTTGCACATCGCACCCATCTATAGTATACCCGCCCACTTTTTGCAATCAAGTTTTCCCAACTTTTCCGTGCTCCCACTGCGGGATTCATAGCATGCAGTTTCGAATCAATGGAACTTTCCAATGTAAGTGCCGGTAAGAAAAGATAAGTCAAATTAAAGCCAACTCGTAAAAGAAACCGAATAAAAGTGTTTACGGAAAAAGTTGCTAAACTGTTTCCTGGCGTTGCACTCAGCCTCTCTCCTACTCCTTCCATCTTATACTAAACTTTGCTCAACACAACGCTCTCTGCCAGCTTCCAAATTGACGGTTTCAATTTTACTATCCCTACAATTTTTCGAGGCACGGATTAAAGAGTTCTCTCTTTCTCTCACACGCGCAAATTGAGGAGTCGGCCGTTGTAAGAAGCATAACGACTTTCCCTGCAAGAGAACGAGAGAGAAAATGCTCGCTAGGGTAGGGAAAAAGAGAGAAAGAATGTGAAAGCAAAAAAAGGGAGGGCGGTGGAATGCTTGCTCTCTCTCTTTCTCTCTCTCTCAAAGCTCCCCAGAAGCCCTCATACACCAGTCGTCGTTCGAGTACTTAGCGGGGCCGTAGCGAGCGAGCTTTCTCTGCTGGGTACACATCTACAGCGTGACTCTCACCTGATCTTTATCCGTGCTTGCTATAAAACGAATCCGAAGTTTTTTTCTCTCGGCGGACGTTATATTTCGTGTTTGGGTGTGTGTACATCAGCCAGGGCTTAACATTGTTATATTTTCTCTCGGGATTATCCTCTTATGAATCTCAACGTGAAATTTAAATGTGAAAATTTCAAAAGAATGTTTTTAACTGTGCGTTAAATTGATTGAATGGCGGAACTGATAAAGTTTCATTTGACTTTTAATTCAATTATTTTCAATAGAAACGTTTCGTTGTTTACTTTCGACAGAATTTATTCAATGAAAAAAAGTGAGCAAAAAACTTTTCAAGCAAGAAATAGTTAGAAAACAAATTGGCAATTAAAAGCTGCATTAACAACGAAAACTCTTGATACCTACCGAATGAAATGTCTGCTTCAATGAACGTTTTCCTACAATCAACATAGATATTAGGTAAGCATCCTTAACGCAGTTTTCCAACGATACCTTCGATAATATACTGTCGCGTAAATACTTTAATCCGATAAAAAATAATTCTCCGTCTTAATTATCATTAAAAATACACGCTTATCTAATAAAAAGCCTGAATCGTAAAAATTACTCCTCGTAATTTTTCTCCCACAAATTAATATCTGATAAAGCGGACGCTGCCGTCGTAACACGCAACAGCAGCCCTTGTCGATCTAAAAGCCCTTGCGTTGCAGCTACGTACCTACCCACGCGCCAAAGGACACGCTTCGCCGCTCGTTTCGCAATTTCCGCTCTAGCTATGCGCCAGCGCGAAATTACCTGCTCGGCACCTTTCTTTCGACGCTGCCGCTATACGCAGCCTTATCAAGGCTTAACGATCGAAGCTTAAACTATGCGTGAGTAGCTGCCGGTCGCTCCGTCGTAAACAAACAAGGCGTACACATCGCTATATGGAGATTGACGTTGAGCCGTTATCTTATACTTACGTCTAGGAGGTTCATGAGGGATGCTCGCCGGCGTGGATCGGGCTCGGTCATAGCGGCGAGCACCGACTGCAGAGCAGACGAGGGCGACACCGAGACCGTACCCGTCAGCGCCGTCACCCGTGGTGTAGTGTCCAGCAGTGCTCGTCCCAGCGAGTACATCCACATCTGCAACACAGTTAAATGACAGCTTTGTATATTGCTTTTGCTTTACATACGTATGCAATGCGTGCATCGTTTTAATAACGTTTGTGGACCCGACTGCCGAGCTCATTTGCAGGGCTCCGCCGAAAGGTATTAAGATAAGGGGAGAGCTTGGCGTTTGTTGCTGTTTGCAGATCCTCTCAATTAGACGGACTTGGCAAACAAAATTTTGACGATTAATACTGCTCGGGATGAGTGTGGAGCGGGCTGACGTGCGGGAGACGAAAGTGGACGGCTGGAGATTGCAATGGACTCATGTTGTTTTCGGCTTGATGTGGAAGAGCGAAGATAATTGTTTGTGACGTTGTCACGGAGTGCTGAGATTAGTGTTATTAAATTACGATTCAGCAGATTTAACCTGTGAAGTTTCAATTCGTTTTTAAAATTATAGCCCCGTACTCTAAACCGGTGTCTGGCCATGTACGCGATGTTACTACTTCATAATACTATTGAGGTATTATAGCGGTTGATAAACAAAAGCAATTTGTAATTGACGTTCTAATCAGTTTAAGTACCAGATTTTGATGCTTTGAATTATTCAACCAAATAACGTATCGCGATGCCCATCGAACTTTAATAGCAAACGCCAATTTGATAAAGTAACCGAGTTTCCGGCACGCAGTTGCAAATGTTTAGTCACTAATTCGTGCATTTACGCTTAATAATCCTGCTCATTAGCGAATAACGTTAGTCATTAGTGATTCTTAGAAACTTGCATTAAATTAAAATTCAAAGAGAAAAGTCTGATTTAACTGATAAGTCAAATGAAGTAAAAACGTCAAGAGTATTTCCGGATATTTTTTAATTTTCAGTCCTATTAACTCTGTTGCTTTCTGAAGTAAATTTTCTCTTTTTGAATTCCCTTTTCCAGCTAAGTAATTCTAATAAAAAAGTAAACATTCTCCAAAAACCATTACTCGCTTCCTAATTACAAGAGTATTCATATTCCGAAAGCGCACACCCATCGGCAACGTTACCTCGAAAATTGATGCTTCCTCGCCGTAGGCTTGGTGATATTAATTATCGCATCGACTCTGTAGAGAGCAACCGGCTGCCGGAGAAACGAACGAAAGAAGACGGTGGGGAGCGAGTAGACACTGGGTAATGAGGATGAATTAACGCACCGCTAATTAGAAGTGAACTTTAAAGAAGGCGCGAGTACGAAACGGGCTGAGAGTGTGAAGTCACCTCGTTTTACAGCATATCAGCCTCCGGTGTCATCGCGATAGATTGAGTTCGCGCGCGAGAGAGAGAAAGACAGTTCTCCTTCAGTCGGTCGCTAATCGATATGTCAAAGGCGCTCTCAATATTTAATGGGTCTAAGTCAGGCCGGTTTGGCGCGTTGCTAATTAAACTGAGATCGCGGAAAGAACAGCTATTTTTAGAAAAATTTTCGCTTCATTAAAAATTGTCCGTGTCGGCGGAAAATGAGCACACAAGAGTTTAGTTGAAGATACGGTTTAATCAATGTAGATATTAAGAGATTAATTACTCCGTTAACTTCCGCGTATATGGGGATCAACTTTGGTACATGGCTTTTCAACTAATTATGTCAATAGTAATTATACAGCATAATCCTGCTCTGCCGCTATAACGCGCAATCCAATTTTCAGTACACGAGTTCGTTGTTCTCATAGACGTTGAAATTAATAACCAGATGTATTCAGAAAATTACAAAAGGTTTCGAAAACAAAATCATTTTTAACATTGTTAAAATTGTAATATAAATGAAAATGTAAAAAAAAAAGAAATTTTCATGTAGTTTAAAACACGCCAGAGTAAGTATCGTTGACAGTGATCGACTGAGCACTCTTCAATAAAATGCGTGAAATTCCCCTTCAATATTTATCTATCCATTGTGACATCTTGTATAAGTGAGTGGTTGATACAAAAAAATGAGGAACAAAAAAGTCCAAATGAATTAAAGTCTTCCAATTAAATTATGAGCATCATTACACTCTTGAAGGATCAGATGCAGACACGATAAACAGTCACTTTTCATAACTTTGTAAGAATAATTTTTTCTCAAAAGAAAGAGCATTCAAACGTAGAATATCAATTTGCTGAAAACTTAATACTTCCGAGACCGATAAAAATAAGTGAAAATTACTCTGAACTTCGCTCTTAAAGTAATCTTTAGTATATTAAATCGCACGCTGAAACTTATAAAGCATCGATACATCTCCACAGACCGACGTAGACGACGCCGAGTGCGCGATCGAATTAAATTAATCCTCGAAATTCCGCCTAGCCCGGAAAACGGTATGAAACTGAGAGAAAGAGAGAGAGGAAGAGAGAGAGAGAGAGAGAGAGAGAGAGAGAGAGAGAGAGAGAGAGAGGAAGGGAGAGAGAGAGAGAGAGGAAGAGAGAGAGAGAGAGAGAGAGCTTGCAGCAGCAGCAGAGGGATCCCCGCGAGCTATAGCTTAAACTCTCAACAATAATTGCCATCGGCTAATAAAAACGGACGGACGAAGGAGGCGGCTGCAAGTTTGAGAAACGACAGTCAATAATCGATAATGGGATAAGTCACGCGCTACCGAGAATTCAAGGAAGAGAGAGTCAGAGAGAGAGAGAGAGAGAGAGAGAGAGAGAGAGAGAGAGAGAGAGAACGCGTTGGTGTTGCAGCGAAGTGGAAACTTGCGCGAGCGAGACGTGTTCTCCCAAAGTGGGAGTTCCATTTTATCATGCCGCCTGGATCTTCATCGACAAAGTTCCCCTGAGCTGGCTCCAGCCAGGGTGCGAAGCGAGCGCGCGCGCAAGAGAGAAGTATTCTCCCGCTGATTGGTCGATGATTAAGTCCCGGCGGAAATGGACAGCAGCGGCAGGGAAACAGCCACGGGGATCCCGGAGAGAGAGAGAGAGAGAGAGAGAGAGAGAGAGAGAGAGAGAGAGAGAGAGAGAGAGAGAGAGAGAGAGAGAGACAGAGCCACACGACATACGCGAAATAAGAGAGAGAGAGAGAGAGAGAGAGAGGGAGAGAGAGAGAAAGAGACGAACTAACGCTACCGTTTTCACGTAATTTTTTAGCGTTTTCGGAAATAGTCATCTGATTTGTTTCCTGCCCTTCTTTCGGCTATGTTGCGAGGTGTCATAGCGCTGTGCGATGTTTATTACTAGGCTAGAGAGTAACGCAATGATGACAATTTACGGATTTGGCAGAATGTCTAACCCAGTCGAGACCTTATCGACTGATAAGCATATTTCACTAACATTGCGATTGCAAGTATATCACAAGGTCGTAATAGTTATCAATACTTCTCCGCAGAATTTTTATCATTGAATATGATTAACATGTTACAGCATAATACACTGATTAAAGATTCTTCAACGTGAAAACACTTTCACGAGATTAAAGGATTTTTAAAGTAAATTTTCAATTTCGAGCAAACTTACAGCCATAAATATCAGAGAGAAATGATACCATTTGTAACGCAAATACATTCCACAGATCGCTGCAGCGTTCTAAGAATAATCGACGCTAATCAACACCGACTATAACAGCCCAACATCGCGCACTGAATTCTCCGAAAATCGATTGAAGAGCATTGCTCATCATGCCTGTCTCTCTAGTTTTAGCCGATGCAACGCGCTGCGGCTGCAGTATAGCAGTCCAGTTCCATTGTTGTAACGTTGCGAGAATTTCCCAAGAGGATCGCGAGAGCACGTCGAGATTTATCCCAAAAGTAACACACGAAACGTACAGCCGCGCGGAATCTCGATTCGTTCAAGTTTAAGAAGCGATGCTCCAGAGATTTGGCTTTTCTCTCGTGAATCAACCGCTCGAACGGGCACGTCGAAACTCGAGACGAATGGATGGATCTCTCGCTTGCAGCTCTTTTCGTCTTTTCGTTTTGGAAAACCGGAGCCGAAGCTACGGAGATGCTCGTGACCCTGTTTCCCATTTTTAATGCCACGTACGCGCGAGATTTTATGTGTGTCAACGCAGGATTTGTACCAAAAAAACTTGCCACGAGCATGCCGAGTTATTGATATGTACATTCTGAGATTAATAAAATAAATCGTGATTCTTCTGACATCTATTCTTTTTTATCATCGATTGTGAGAATTCCAATAGTGAAGCGTATTAAATAGTTTTTGCGTTAGAAGATTGCTTGAAATTTTTATTTATAATGAAGTTTCTTGGTAACCATTTACATGTGGAAGGTATTGATAAACTTCTATTTGTTATACAATTCTTCGAGGGTGTATTTCCCCCCATCTATCATACATCCAATTTATCCTTTGGTGTACCGCAGAAAACACGATAGCCCTATATTTTTGGAAACACACAACAATCCGAAGACAAAGGATCAGAATTATTGACAGTAGCGCGAGCGAGCAAACCCAAAGACAACGCGTGTGTGTGTTTATGTGTGGATATAGCATGCAAGCGAAGTCCAGTCGACAGAGAAAACACTAAATTTATTATAGCAACTCGGTCAAAGATCATAGACCCCCCGGCAATAAAACACACAGGCAGCGTCGGCTACAAATACATACGTATAGACGACGAAGGGCCGAAGAGAACGAAAGACGGAAAACTCAGAGGCGAAAAATACAGTTGTGCAGCAGGTCATCACAAAGGATCCCAACGTCTTTCCCGCCTAACAAGGTGAAGTTACGCTAGCAGCTATGACGAGCGGAGGATAGGACAAAGCGGTATGTATACCTATAACGGCCGTCGCGTCGGGCAAGGACCACTCATCGTATCGGCCCATAGCCCCTTCGCGTTTACGGTCATATTTGCTCGCAAGCTGGGTGCCTCGAGTGTCGAATTGTTCGTTTTTTCCCTCGCGCGTCTTTTCTTTTTTCAAGAGAGAGAGAGAGAGAGAGAGAGAGAGAGAGAGAGAGAGAGAGAGAGAGAGAGAGAGAATGGACAGCTGACCCAATTAGAGCAAGAGCTGTATCGAGAACGAGGCGGTTTGATTTCTTTTAACTGCGCCTTGCGAAAAGCGAACTTTAATTGGTTGTCGGTTCTCGTAACGAATATAATTTGGACTTGATCTATAATACAATTTATCAGTTCAATCCGTTAAAAAAATGTATAGATAGTTTTAGTCACAATGATTGCTTGCTTCTACTACGGAATAATTCCTTCTTTGATGATTAAATAATCGGATAGTCTACAAAGTATGATGAATCGCGTAAACAACTAAAAAGCTATTAACTACATCATTCTAGAAAATGTAATGCTCCGGAGGTACGAAATAAACCATAGCGGAGCTATGATAATAGCCTGTACCGAGCCTTTATAACAACTTCGCCAAACAGCTCAACTGCGCGTTTCTGCCAAATTCGTTCAATGCATTAAACTCCATCCAGACAATCCCTCTATATTAAATTACTTCCAGAAACTGATCCTCGAGTGCGAAGCCGAATCTTACAAATAATTGGCAATAAAGCGCGCTTCGATCACGAAATCAACTGACAGGACTATTCACTGAACTTTTTGTCAAAAGGTATACATTTCTGCAGCGCAACGCAGCGAGGAAAACTCTCTCGTCGGCGAAAGAAAGTACTCGATGAAAGAACTTCTACAGTTTGATTACGACACCTACGATTCTTGGTTGCTGAGGCAAAAAATAAAAGAGACTTGAAAAAAAAGTAAGAGAGAGTCGGGATAACAACGGACTCCATACCGCACAGACATTTCCTTTCGAGCGCGACACGTTACACGCGCGTATGCATATCCACACGCGTCGCTGCATTGTCCGTTGCTTTTCTTCCTCGTTTCCCACTATCGCAGCTGTTTTCTTCGTGTCTTCGAAGCTTGCGTTTATGGAAAACAGTTGCGCTCAACCAGTGTCACCGAGGGAGTATAGAGCAGTGTATATGTGTGTGTATACTCGCGGCGACTTGGGACTTCATTGTGCCAGCACAGAGATATCGATCCAGTTGTTGTGTGCTCGCTGACTGACAAAGGGCGGATTTTCACTATCGGCACGGGATGAGAACGAGCGGCTGCTGCAGCGTCGAGTGCAGTCATGAAACGCGTCGCATCGACTTAATTCTCGAAATTGCGAGCTATCGAATTCCAGCTGACGGAATAATGCCGTATTAATTTTTGTTTCGATGAATCGATCGAATTTGCCTTCTAATTCGTATTCGTTGGATCGTGACGGGTATTTAATGATTTCAAAGGGACGGCTGACCGGCTTTTGGTTTTCGTAATTTCGAGTATAATTCACAAAGTAGCAATTTCGTTTATATGGGTGTATAGAATGACGTTTGAAGTTGAAATTTATTAAAATAATATCAATATCTTCGTCGTACCCGTACTCGTGCCTGCCGAGGACAATGATACTTCGGTTAATGGCAAAACGTCATTGCGATACACGTAACGCAAACTCTATAATTACATCAATCGTGCATATATAACTTGAATTAACTCTGGCTTGCGCATATTGTCTTCTCATCCATCCATCCAGTGCGTTCATAATTCGATACACAGCCAGCGCGAATATAGACTGTATAACCGAGCACAGACAAGCATATCTCTCTCTCTCTCTCTCTCTCTCTCTCTCTCTCTCTCTCTCTCTCT
>QLSS01000057.1:704683-718760 GCA_024372645.1 Trichomalopsis sarcophagae | reverse complement strand
AGAGAGAGAGAGAGAGAGAGAGAGAGAGAGAGAGAGAGAGAGAGGAGAATGTTATGAAAGTTGGGGGGACGTGGAATAAGCGAACGAGAGGGAAAACGGTATCAGTTCGGAAATTCTATAGTTTTTTGCCATCGGTTCTGCATGTGCGTAAAAAATGCTTCTGTGTGTATTTTTTGTTAAAAAGAAAGAAAAATAATAGAGTATAGTGATAAAAATAAAACCCCGCATTGTATATTTTGCGATAAAAGATTTTCTGTTTCGCTTTTTAATTAAAAGTTTTAGATTTTATTTGCTCAGCAGCAGAAATCGGACGCCGTTTAAATCAGGTATTTTTTCCAGTAATTAAATCGCGGGTCAAAATTCCTTCCATTCAACGCGTACGTAGAATCACAAGTGTTCGTTAAAAATGGATATATGTTAATGGACTTGCTGAACGTGCGATTTGAGCATTTAAATGTTTTACGGGGCGTTAAAAATTGCAGCTCCACGCGATTTATTGTTTTTACGGCACATGCGGTACAAAATTGTAAAACGTGCAAGAATCGGACGCTCGAATTAAAGTTCAGTGACTCGATGTGTGCGCGAAAAAATCGATGCTTTTATATTAGTCGTGTGAGCGGGTGTCTGGTGTACGAGCATGTAGCAGATGTCGGGCTGTATTCTCCGGGCGATTTTGTAAACATTTTAACACATCAACAAACACATTCGCGCTCTAGTGTACTACTAAAAAATCAATTTGACGATGATCCCTCCTCCGCGTGACTCGTATAATCCACATTGCGGGAAAAAGAAAAATCATCATGTACCCGTGGGATGTTACGCCAGCTGTGGAAACACGATCGACCTCAATTTTCCAGAATTATTATTTTAAAATCATGACCCCTTTTTAAATGTCATTTGTGAGTTTGACAGATCGTTGGGATATGAAATGTATGCGTTCATTTACATTCAAATTCGGATCGACTGTCATTCTGTTCTATAAAAAGTCAAAAACCGAATGTTTGTAAAAAATATGCCGATAATTTTGTCTGTATGGAGGAATATACACCAAGAGAAAATTTGCATTTAGTATGATCCTATCCACGTAAAGGTATTCAAAGTACAATATATACCATTGTCTACTTTGTTCAAATGCGACATCCTTTTCTTGGCTACCTTAATCAAGGAAATCCCTGGGATCCTGGTGAAAGCGGGAACCTTAAATAGTTTCGCATTAAAATGTCAGCTCCTGTGCCGGTTTCCTTTCAAATTAAAGCGCAGATTTTTCGTATCGCTGATAAAATAGGCTACGTTCGTAAAAAGTTTGAAAAAAAATAGAAGAAAAATAATGGCTATGCATTTGAGGCCGTTTGTCTCTTGGCTATTCCTCCTATTTACCATTGCGAGCAGATGGACGTTACTTAATGATGATTCATCATGTATTTGGTATAAATCTTTTTACTGACTTGGTTCTTTTAATGAAATTGATTTTTTACGTTCTTGTTAATGAAAAATACAGAATATGATATTGTTTTATATCTTATTCTAATGTAGATACACAGGAAAATATCGCAACAGAGGACATCGATCAAGCTGCAAATCCCATCGCTGAAATATTTGTACAATCAATACAACGCAACGTTTCACATAAATGACAAAGTTTCTATCATTTTCATATATTTTACGATATGTTAGAGTCGTTAATTACCATCCTACGTTTTAAAGCATTATTGTATTTTAAAGCTTAATAATTTCAAAGCTCAGTTGCTACTCTGTCTATACACATTAACAATCCTCACCAGCTCTTAAGCCTGATTAGTCTGAACAAAGGCTATTATTCTCGCGCGAATCTAAAGAGGGTCCACATACAGTCCCAGCGAGTGCTTATCATCGCGCATCCTTCTACATTTCTTACATTTATCGTGTAATTTACCCTCACAAAGGCTGCGACTAGCTCGCAGCTAAAAAGCCTGCACGCATGATGCGAGTATTAGAGTGGCGCGCGCCAGTAGAGCTGACGCCACGCTCTTTTGTGTGGCCGAGTGCAACACACGAGAGGGAATGTATATATGGCGGTCGAGTATTATACAGGAGGTGGAGGAGGAGGAGGATTGCGCCGTTGCTCTGCAAGCAGGGGCCGTTCACTCTTAAAGCGGGATAGCTCGTATGCCTTTGATGATGGCGCTATAGCGGCCGCTCAGCTGCTACTCGACGAACAAGGCGAGGAGGGTTGGCGGTAGGGTGGTCAACGCTCGACTTTCGACAGAATTTGATGCACGATGCAGAGAGGAAAGAGCGTTCCATTATTATTATTTCATCGGGCTGCAGTGTTTTATCCGGAAAAGCGAACTTAATTTTGACATTTTTCAAATTCCTTTTACGCGCGAATTCATGGCGAATTCTTTGAAAGAAGAACATATTCGAAAGGTTGTTAAAACTAAAATTACATAAAATATTTTTAAAAAAATGGCCTTATGATATGATCGCATATGCTGCTATAAACTGCCATGGTTGCCATAATCTTCTAATAATGAAGTATTATTTTTTCAGCTTAACATGCATTTACGTTTTGCAAAATCGAAAAATGCACGTTGGTGGAATAATAAATTTAACAACTTGAAGAGGTTGTTTCAGGTGTACTTCGGTATATGGGCTCAGAAATAGGTCCGAATGTTCACTCCTTTCCCAGAAATTTCCCAAGGGAAATTTTTTGGTTGAACTACGTAGAGTTAAATTCAATAAGTCACGTTTGATAAAAAATGAGCATTCCATGGCGGCATACTTCTTGACATGTATACATTTCACGAGAGGAATCAATGCGTTTTAGTATGTACATCACTGTATCTGGAAAAAGTTTAAAAAACGCTGGAGCATCATACGTTTTAATCAACGCCCCTAGAATCTTTTTTAATATGCATGTCACAAAACAAAATTATTTTTATAACACGATAACAACAATCGTTAAAAAGCCTAATATTGAATACTAACTTGGCTATCTTTTATTCGCATTTCTTTGCTTGCAGAAGAGCGAGTGTTGCTTGCTAAATGGTTGTCGCGTTTGTACGTGGAAACAGCAAAAAAGACGCTCTCGCTCCCTTGCTGCGGTGCAAAAGCGCATTTCAAAACGCGCGTGACCTCGATTTTTTTAGCGTCACATCTACTTGGAACTCGGAAATCTCTGTCTTTTTTAACGCTGAAGATAAATAGAAAAAGGATAGAGATCATTGAAAAAGTAAATTTTATGCACCGCGTTCGAGCCGCTAAAGCACTACCTACGCTTCTATATTTATATTAGGAGTTTATTTCAGTTGCTAAGAGAGAAATATGCAACGTACCCCACGTAAAAAATATACATACAAATACGGTTAAACTAGCTAAGCAAATTAACCAATTATTAATTTCGAATGTAGGTTTTACTCATATAATTTAAAAAATGTTGGAAAAATTAAAATCAAAAAGCTGCTTTTCTTTTGTTATGAACTTATAAAAGCTAAAGTGAAAAATAAACCGAGATTTGATGATGCAAAAGTGAATTTTGATGAAGACGAGGGTAGGAGATTTTTGTGCTCTGTTGACTTGCAACGTGTGTTTGGTCTACAGTTACAGACGGTTGCTTGTGTGAGTTCCAAGATAGCACTGAAGGAGGGTTTGAACACATCTACTCTGTAATTAATGGCTAAACCATATAAAGGTGGTTGACAGACTTATACGCTGCCATTATGAAAAGCATATTTTGCTGAATAATTGTATTATCTAGATAAGCATTGGTTTCTTATTTTAGAATTACAAAATAGGATGATTGTAATTTAAATACATGAATTTAGCCCTTGAACAATATAAATATTTGGAGAAAAAACATATTAAATCCTACTAGCTATATCGTTGAATTATTATTTATTAAACCAATTTTGATGTAATAATATTGTAAATTGCACTTGAAACAAAAAAAAAACACAGAAGATTAAAAAAGGTCGAATACTGAAAATTAAAGAAAAAACTCGACACACAGAATTGTAGACTATGTTGTCAGACTTTAAGTCAGCCTCATAAGTTGGGATTACCACGTTGTACCTTTTTGCCCTGCTTGCTTTTCATGCTCTCGGGAATGCTTTTCCTCTTAAACGTACCCTCTTTTGCCTATAGAATAATGTTGAGATGAAAATATTCCTTATATTTTTAGTATTAGAAACAGAAATCGTAAAAGATATAAATATTAATATGTGGGATGTATTAGTAAAATATTATTTTATGTTAAAGAACATGAACACTGAATAAAATTGGAACATGCAAAACATACAAGAAATACCAAAAGATTAATACAAAGCGAGATTGATTATCATTGATTAGAACATAAATTAATATTGTTTAACAGTTTGATGATAAATGTAATCATTTTGATAATCATAATGACAATAAAATGCATACTTAGATGAAAGAATGCCATCATCAATCCCTCTGCTGTATAGAACATACTTGTCTGTCAGTCGGAACTTAGAGTATGCGAAGCATCGGCGCGCGATCAAGGCGGAGTCGATGAAACCTTACATCTATAGGCATTCCCAATCTAAGATCACACAGATCGAATTGCAGACATTGTGGGCAAGCATATGTGAATTTACACGAACTTACAAGTTAAAAGGGATAAAATATACGCTGTCTAAAATCTACTGCATTCAGTCTTAAGTGACTTATACTTTGTGTCGTTTTGTAAGAGCACACATAATATTAATTTATGTAATTACTCTTTTCTCAAGAAGCTTTACAACAATCAAAAATTCATATTTTATTGCATATATGCACCTAGTGAGTTAAATATCTACTGATTAAAAAATGGAAGTCTTTAAAACAACGTCCGGTATGGTCTAGTGGCTAGGATACCTGGCTCTCACCCAGGAGGCTCGGGTTCGATTCCCGGTACCGGAAATTTTTTATTGTTTTAAGGAAAATAGTAATTTTTTAAATTATAACAATAACAATTTTAATTTAAAACTATAAAAATTCCTTTTATTTTTATAGTACACAGATTACGATGCATGTGACCTAAGTGGCACTTTATTACACGGCGCATAGTTAGCACCCGAGCGTAGCGAGTACGATACCGCAGCGCCGTGTAATAAAATGCCAACTTAGGTTATAAGTATCGTATACTATTTTATAGCATCTGCCTGCCCTAAGTCCGCTATACCACAACTATCCGTGACATAAGCAGTCCTCCACTGCACCGTGAGGTTAGCGTTGATAAAGCATGGTGCAATAAAGGACTACTTAGGTCACCGATAGGCGTGACATAAACGTGGACTTAGGTCACGAAGTGCTATAAAATCTATAGCATTGATTAAAGTTTTTTAAACTGTTTTAAAAGAAAAAAAATGAGATTATTCTCCGAGTATTTTAAAGCTGCCAAGCGAAAGTGAGAAGACTTGGTAAGTTATGTTGTGTGCGTTAAGTTATGTTATGTGTGAATAAAGATAAGAAAGACTGTATTAAATTAACACATCCAAATTTTATTACATAATAGTATTTAAAATGGCGCCCAAAGTAGGCATTTTGAAAACATTTAGTATGGCGCTCAAAACTGAAAATTTCATTTTGAACTAATCAAATCTAAATATGCTACAGAAACGATTCACTGATAGAATCTTACAAATATTTAGCATAAATATAGATTATTCTAAAAAGAATGCTTGCTTTAAAGCTGGATTTTCAGCTTGCGATTTCAAGAATCCGGTATGGTCTAGTGGCTAGGATATCTGGCTTTCACCCAGAAGGCTCGGGTTCGATTCCCGGTACCGGAATTTTTTGATAATCCATGCACATATTCTCTTTTAAAAAATCATACTGATGCTTTCTTTACATTATACAAGGGCCTGTGCAGGCCTTGGCCAGGCATGTGAAGTTTATTGGATAAAGTATTCATTCCTATTTGATATTCAAACAATTATGCAGTAATAAGAAGATTATTATTATATAGATTATAAATTTAACGAATATTTTACTTGATCTTCAAAAACACTTCCAATGATTATCTAGCTTGGTTTCTTATCAATCATAAATACACACTATTTGTTCATTTCCAATTCAACTCTTATGCATACATCCATATCATTAGTTTTGTACTAATTTCAATGCCCCGTATTCGGTGTATCCAATATAACAGTTTGCTACTGTTACCATACGTAACTAGGAGTTGGAAAATCACGCATCGCTACATCTCCGTATACCCATGTTGCGTGAAAGGTCCATATATCAGTACCATGTGCTTTCTATCCATAGTAGCCGTGCACGCGGCGGCAGCCTATATCTACACGCATGCACGTGAAATCAATTATCTCGTTAACCGCGACTGTAGAGCATCGGCCGTGCGAGATCGACGAACTGACTTTTTACACAGAATGTGCGCACATCTAATTTAAAAGAACTCGTTTTACCAGTTAAAACGGTTACGAAATTACCCAAGCTGCTCCGTGAAAACGAAACAGACGGTGCGAATATCGCTTCCGCATGCATATTGTGTACGATGAATGTTATATGGAGTAATAATGCAATTGCGCTACTGGCGTAGGACATCTATTTGACGGGTTTCGTATTCCTCTTCATTTGTATATTAATCGATTGGGCGACCTGTCTCTAACTCTATGTTGAACTATATTGAATAGGCGGTGGTAGTGACGGTAGTCCACGTGGGTGGATACAAAGCTCGGTGACATATGCCAGTTATATAGCCTTACTCTTCGACTTATACTTAAGTTTGAAAGTAATGACCTGTTAAAACTTGCTTTAGTTTCACTATGCTACTCTTTACTTAGCTGCTCTCGATCTAACGCGCGTAAAATTTTTGTTTGACTCGATGCTTTAGTTTGTTTAATATATCACCTTATACAATTATCAGTAATGTTTTTAAGTTAACTTTCAACTAAGTTTTAAATATGTTAAGTCTAACATGTGCTGTAGATAGATTTAATGCAGCCATTAACTAAAGAACTTTAACTGCGCACTTTTCGCAATTCTTTTCCATTTAACTTTTACCCGGGTTTTTACTTTTATTTAATTGAAAGAATTATTAAAACTTCAAAAAACAAAGATATAAATTGTGTATTAAAGAATAAAAAAAAAGAATGAATGAAGAGTATTTCATTTCATATTTTATACATTGAGCTGTTATGGAGGATGTCTTGTGTTAAGGGAAGCAAGCATCGCGGTGTCAAGAATAAATAATGTATTAGTCCGAAACTTACTTGATAAAAAAAGGTCCTGGAGGGCCTGGGCAGCCTGGCATAAAAGAGCCCAAGTTTCTGCTGCTGCCAATCCTGTTCCTCTTAACGCAAGGACGTCTCCAGCAACGACCCCTAGACCGGCGCCGCCAACGGTCTTCATTGGCATTCTGAAAAAAATATGATCATTAGCGAAATTCCCTTTTAGATTTTCATTTTATAATATCAATATACTTCGATCACGATTATGTAACATTATTTAAGAAAATCGTAAAATACAGTTAGCATTCATCAAAGTAAAAATTAACGTTGTACAACAATTAATCATCCAGATTTCATGCAAATATACAAGACACTAAAACTAATCGATGACATCAGTTTACAAAGTTTTAAGTGAATTGCAAAATTATATAATATTATCAATACTAGCACTGTAGTACCGTATGTTTTATGCTCATGTGAATTCAGTTCCTTTGATGACCATTCGAAACTCAAATAAGACGGAGTTATTCATCAACGGCAGACAATTCTAATTACAAGTATATGTGAGGGGCGCGCAAAAAATGATGTTCTTGCGGCTCGTGGCAGACTTTGTTGTCGTCGTTTGCAACGCACGCGAAACAGGAAGCATCGGCTCGACGTGGAACAATCGTCAGACAATACACATGCCTTTAGCCGAGGAGCGTCACAATAGCCGTCAGGTCCGCGCAACGTACATCCCGACGACGTCTGTCTGTGCCAAGCGTCGAAACAAAACGTCTGTTCGGGCTGCTGCTTGCGTGTACGTTGGTGTATACGGCACTCGTGTAACGTATATACTTTCTACCGTTTCCGACTACACATGCGGATTGCATTTACCTTTAACTTCATACTTTTCCCAGCCTCGTGTAAATTAATTGATGACAAACGCGGATGTAATATAGCTATGCTGCTAACAACATACACATTTCGATTCAGCAAAAATATATTGAAATTTAATCAAAGTAGTATAATTGTTATGCAATTAATATATACGTTTTCATCAATCGCATACATTTCAAAACACTATTATCGGATTGAGTAACAAAAACAACTACGCAAGTATATAGTATAGTATATACATTTCGATTTCCAGCATGTCGAATTGTTTGCGTTGCGTCGAATTTTTCAGCTTTGATCTTGTCGAGCAGTGTTTCTCGTTTGCGCGCACCGCGTGTCGTGTTTGTGCGACGAGAAGCAGGTGCTGTCTGTGTAATTATTGCAGACCTATAGCTATCTCTCCCTTGCAGTTTCCGCATGTGAGCCCCTTTGCAGCAGAGACGAGTGTTCATGCTTCGTGATTTTTTTAGCGCGATATCAACAGTATCGGCGTGTCGTTGCACTCCACAGTATATAGCTAGACGTTTTTTGTCATTTCCAAAAGGTACGTTGCTCCTGTTTCACTGCAGTATGTTCGACCTGATCTAGTAGTATGTGCATTGTGAAAAAGGAATGATTTATCAGCGATAATTAGTTTCAACATTTTCGTAATATGCGTTAATTTCCTAATTTGATGATAAAATATTATCGATAAGAAATCACATCACCGTTAGACAATCGATTGCTTATATGGTTAATTATCATATGGGTAAACCGGTAGACTTTTCATCAGTCTGAAATACTCGCTCGTGAATCAAGGCAACATCAAATAGCACTTTGCATTCCAAATTCTCAAATTGCGAGTATCGGGATGAACGAGGCAATCGATCATAATACGGTAATGAACGAATGCTACCTATTGCCCACTACACAAACAGGATTGACAAGAACGAGTGTGCGCCAATGCCATTGAGGATTTTTTATCTTCATATGTCATGTGCGCGTAATAGTATATCGGGTCCTAGCTCTCGTACTATTCTACTATAATCGAATAGATCTGCTGCATCACACACGACATTAGTCGACTCACCTGAGGGTTGACAACGATCCATTAACGTTTGACTAGATTCGCACGGGTGACAGCTCTAATAGAGTTATTGCGCGGTCAATTTGACGGCAATATATAGCTAGGAGGCGAGAGAGATAGATATGCCATTTCCCGTGCTAGTCCATGAAATTCTGGCGTCTCTCGTGAAAATCCAATGGGGGGGGCTGAGAAATTTCCATTCGGCGAGAGTGCCGCGAGTGGGAGCTTTCGTCGCCAACGTTCGTCTCACGAGCATTCGACTGTTCAAATTCTATTCATGGATGGCTTTTATATACACCTCTTTTTTCCACCTCGAGCTTTATATGAATATACATAGGTATATATATTCACGAGAGGCGTATTTATCATCTCTATTGAAAACATTTTTCCCGTATTATGCGAAAAATTCATACTGTATTTTTCGGTTTTAATATTTATGTGCGTGAGTATATTGAAATTCGCTTAGTATTATCTTGAATATAGATTTGAAAAACATCTAAAAATCATTGTTAATGTATTAATTATTGGAATAAAAACAGACACATATATGGGAATCTACAGAAAATATGCAGTTAGAGTGCGCGAAAATCCGAAAAAAAAATTCGATGCTACATCGCCGCTACTACACTTTTCTTATCCTTTGAGGTCTATAGAACACTGAAAAGGCGATGATCCTGCGATATCGACCTCGGCACAATGATTTCTGGGCGATTTAAATTTTTTTTCGTGAAATTTTCGTCGTAAAAATTCATGAAAAGTAGCCATTGTTCAACGGCATGTACTCAAGCTCAAGCAAAAAATGCAAAAAATCAAAAATATTTTGATTTTTCACGAAAACCGTCGATTTTTAAAATTCTGATAACTTTTGACCCTGGCTGTCATTGTTAATCGTCCAGGGCTTAAATTGAAGATTTTATCTTGTTCTTTGGTTTTGAAAATTTAGATTAAACCCCTCTTTGTTGAATACCTATATATATGACAATCAAAAAGGTCGAAAAAGGGCCTCTGATAGCCATAAGCATATTCCATAAGAAATTGATAAGCATACATATAGCTAATCAACAAATAAAATGTTAATCTAATGTGGTAAAATCAAAGTACAAGAAAGGAGCTTCAATTTAAGCCCCGGATGGGTGACGACAACCGCCCGAGTAAAAAGTTATTAGTATTTAAAATAAAAAATTACCTTGTGTTAGTTATGAAAAATTTCGATTTTTCGCCTATTTCAGACCAAGACAACTTTGAATGTAAGCAACTATTTTTAACTCACCAGGGCTAAAATTGAAAATTTTATCTCATACTTTGATCATATAAATACGCATTTACCGTTTGCACCCCCAGAGCTTGAGTACATGCCGTTGAACAATGGCTACTTTTCATGAATTTTTACGACGAAAATTTCACGAAAAAAAATTTAAATCGCCCAGAAATCATTGTGCCGAGGTCGATATCGCAGGATTATCGCCTTTTCAGTGTTCTATAGACCTCAAAGTATAAGAAAAGTGTAGTAGCGTCGATGTAGCATCGAATTTTTTTTTCGGATTTTCGAGCACTCTAACTGCATATTTTCTGTAGATTTCCCCATATACAACATCAAACTTAGCGCGCAATCATCCCGACGAAACGTTCGCGCAAAATGCACTCAAAATCTCTCGCGATATAAACCGAACTTCGTTGCTTCTTCTTCAGCTGCATCACCGGCGGGTAAACTTCACCAAGAAGGTTGTATTAAATACTTCTGACTATCGCGAGGCACATTTTCAGCCGCCAAAGGCGACTAAGAAGAAGAAGAAGTAGATGAAGAAAGCAGCTCGCGACCCTTCCGGACTGATTTCTTCCAGTCGAGAGGAAGCCCCGCGCGCACGCCAAGTTTCGTCCGGTGAACGCTGCAACTTCTGCGAGATAGATCGAGGCCAAGCTCGGCTCTTTTCACGACTCGACTGCTATCAATGCGGCGACGGCGGCAACGCTGAAGAGAAACTTTGTATTAGGCAGCCGAACTACGAAAGAATTATTATCTGAGATTTCTTTAATGGCCTCTATTATGGACTGCCAGCTTATGGACGCGGCGGGTTTTGAGCTGATTTTAGTGGAGGATCACCTCTCTTCACCGCGAGAAACGCTGCTGTTTTGACTTGTACTTCTTTTGGCTCGCCTGCAAGCTCTTTACCTGACGGCTTTCAAAATTGCCGTCTGATTATTTCAATCCCTTTGCCAATTTCGTTGAATTTTTCCGAATTCAATGTTAAAAGCATTTCCTGCGCAGTGGCTTTTTCACTAACAGTAAAGCCTTTCACCCATGCACACACGTATCATAAAAAACAGTTTAATCGTCCTACCAATATAAAGCTCTTGATTACCATTTTCCAATCAAAGCCGCGTATATAGCTAGCTCGCAAAAAAACTCTATTCGCCACGCGTCGGCGCTTTTATACATTCGTACTGAGTATTTTATAATCTTACAACAATGAAGCACTGGCAAGCGCATCGATACGTCAACTGCCGGTCAGTTTTTCTCATCCCGACGGTGGACGAATTTTATTTTTATTATTTTTTTTTTCACTGGCATATGTACGCACACTGCGAATCTGAAATAAACACTAGCAGCCGCGTTGCGCGACAGCTCTCGGAGCTCAAGCAATCGATACATCAAGCACGGCTGTTATACTCTTGTAGTAAAATCTGGCTTTCGCTCAAACGGGTCTGTCGGCGCTGATCAGACGAGAACAATGAAGCGCATTCAGAAGTTTAAACTTGCGCTGCAGTGTGCTTGCGTGCATATAACACTAGCAGATGCAAGCGCATGTCGCGTGTATTCAATAATAGAAAAGTCGACCGCACGCAGTTCTAATGGCGAAAATTCATTTGCGCGCGCGGCAGTCGCATCGGCCGAGCGCCTGACGGTGCAACGTTTGCCTGCGCGAAAGAGAGGACGACTGTATGTACGCGGGCGCTGAGAGCAATCGCATTGAAATTCGACGAAAATCGAGGGGGATTTCGACAAGTAAATAGCCTGCTCGAATTCGCGAAACACTACTGGTTGGACACCGTTATCCGTTGGTTATCTCTTGGTAATGAGGAGAAATCATTATTTCTAGTTATAGACTATGCGCGCCGAATTTAATATTTTCAAAATTAAGCCATACGTACGCTTGGAAGGGGGGGGGGGTAGGGGCTTCATCCATTGGGAATGTTTTTTTTATTTCGTTGGTATATTTTGTTTCCATTGAATATGATACCCGTACATATAGAGACACGCGCGCTAGAGTAACGCAAACGGCCAACTCGAAGTAACAGAGATATTAAGTTATTAGCAACGCAGCGAAGCTCAAACGTGAAGTTGAAGTTTATGAGCCAACTTTCCTTAGCTGGGTATTAACGAAGAATGTAAGTAAGTACTCCAAAAAGATAAAGTGGAATGTACATTTGAGTTAAAAAGATAGTGAAGAAGTGTATTATAATGTTACGAACGGAGGGTTGAAAAATTTTAACGCGTCGAAGCCGTAAGAATCTTCTACTTCTACGGATCTCTTTATACTCTACGAATGACATTTTTATCCTTCCAGGTTCGCCTCCGAGCTTCGATCAGATTTTATAATCATTTGGTTATATAGAGATTCGATAACAACGATTCTTAAACAGCCCATTCGTTTCAGGTTTTCACAGCGTACTATATACCTACCATGCAAGAGCTACTTCATTATAAATTCAATGCATTTTTGATACTCCACATCGAATTTCGCATGCGAGCACTCGCAAAATGAAAATAAAAATTTCAGCATCCAAAATATAAGTACCAATATCAATAACAAAAGCAAGCACATAACGCCGCGCGAGCTTCAGCTGAGATCCGCGCGAATTCTCGTCACGAGCGAGAAAAAAGGGTACCGTTAGCGAGAGAGCTTTATAAGATCCGCACACACACACACACACACACACACACACATATCGAACGTGCATTACGAGCAAAGCATAAACTGTTAGAGCGAGAGCGAGGCACAGCGAGAGAATAGCGGGCGCGCGCGACCTCTTAGCCGGATTTTCATTTTAGAAAGCATTCCACGCCGCGCCGCCTGTCGCATGCCTCTGCGTGCTCTTGGGCATACAGAGAGATATAAATCTCGATCTGACGACTGCGAAATTTCTCGCGTGAGCTGTACGTTCATAATGTGCCCGTAGGACGTGCGTATCCTCTCTCGCGCGCGAGAAAGAGAATGCCTCTCTTGAAAAATTGAAATCTTCGCGAATCGCTGTGTGTATGTGTGTGTGTACACTCTCTATGCTGTAGTTTGTTTTGAAATGCTTATGCGCGGAGGCAGCGGTGTATACACCATGATGGGATATGAGACAGCTTTTTTCCATTTTCTCGCCTTGGGCAGAGTTTTGATTTACTACCCAGGATACAAACCTGAATTTCGAAGGAGTTTGCATTTTTTATGAGCGGATTCTTTTACTCCATACACGAGAAAATAAAAATGTGCTCGATGCATTCACGTATCGACGTTATAAAATGGGTAGGCGGTTAACGTGTTACAGACATGCAGAAAAAAATAATAATAAGTGAGCATTCGATTCCAGACGGCAGCCGCATTCCAGCGCTGCAGGAGAGTGGAATTCAATCGAGCGCACATAATATGTATAGTACATACACGTAGCACGCGACCCACCTTAAACATCATCGATGGGCGCATTGGCGCGCGGCGGCGCTCTCGCCTTGATGACCTCGTGGGGGGCTATCGCGTGGAGCCGCGATCCGGGTAGATAGTAGGCCAGACAGGAGACGCCAACGAGAAAGAGGAAGAACACGAAGACTAGATCGAACATCAGGAGCGAGTTCAAGGTCAATAGCTGCATCGTGCTGCAGCCTCCGTCAGCATGTCACACTTTGACTCGGTTACCTCGACTCTCGCTCTCTCTCTCTCTCTCTCTCTCTCTCTCTCTCTCTCTCTCTCTCTCTCTCTCT
>QLSS01000057.1:677613-691414 GCA_024372645.1 Trichomalopsis sarcophagae | reverse complement strand
GAGAGAGAGAGAGAGAGAGAGAGAGAGAGAGAGAGAGAGAGAGAGAGGCAGAAAGGAGCCTAACAAAGGTGCGCCGGTTTTTGGAGCATGGTACAGAGGGGGGGGGGAGGTGGAAATAATAAGCGCAAAACCGCGATAAATGGAGACGACGGGGCTGCACGTTCCGAGCTCAATTACGCGCGTAAACTTGCGAGCGCAAAAAAGCTCTCCGCTGGCGCGGTAGAGGTGCGAAAATGCTCGCCGGCGTGGAAGAATCGTTTTATTTATTATTTTTTTTTGGTCGTTGCGCTGCCGCTAACTATAATTATACGTTACATGGTTGTCGAGCGGTCATTAATTTTTTACGTTTTTTTCATCACGTTATTGTTAATTCGTTTTTCAAGCCGTTACGCGTGATTTCATTAGTCGGAAAGAGGAGGAGAGCTTGCTCAGCCATGCGTTGTTGTGGTTTCACGATGTGCGTAATTAGTGGAATTGGTAGAGCGGAAAGGGTTAAGGCGACGAGCGCGTTCACGTTTGGAAGCCCCTATATCCGGAGCGTAAAAGATTGAAGGAGTTATATGTAGCAGTTCGAGAGAGACTCGTCTATACTCCTTCCGTGAAACTCGATTTATGAATCGCGGCTTCGATCAGACTTCTGGATTATTCAGTTAATGGCCCGTTACGCTCATAAATTATATCCAGATTTAAAATGCACTCTGCTGGGGATAATTAATTCGCTGTTATGTCGTCAACTTTGTTAAATCGTTTCATTTAATTCGGAAGATTTTAAAGTAATCAGAACAGCACAATAATAATTGCAGCTCTTAACAACCGATGTATACGAAAGCTTCTTAATACCAAAAACGTATTTCATTCGCAACGCACAATATCAGCTATTAAAATAGTTATTCATCAAAAGCGAAAGGAATACTGTTCCCATTAGTCTTCGGAAACCAGGAAGGGATCGCTGAATATTCCAATCGCGCGCGACAGTTCATGACTCGATGCGATATGAGCGGGCGCGCGCACTGGCGAATGGATTAATTTGCGGGGCGTTTGTCGAGCAGAAGCGAAATTGGCGAAACTAGAAACTCTGTACACATCTAATGCAGGCTTGAGCTGCAGACTTGCGCTGCTGTGAGTCGATTTATACACACAAGACGTTGTGACAGCCGGGAACGAGGAAGAGGAGATGTATATGCACGAAAGAAGATAAGCGCTGGATTATTTCGGTAGGCGAAACAATTAATCTGGATTTTTGGCGCAAACTTGCGAGCGCTTGCTCGACGCGCCCAGAATATTTGGTCGTAATTACGCTTCTCAGATATCGCGTGGCTGCTGAAATATCGCTCGAGAGGCAGGTTTGTAAGCAGCTGCTTTTATTTGCACTCAGTTTGTAATTATCGTTTGGTTTATTGTCGGTGCGTGCTGCATCGATAATGTATTATCTCTAGAACGCGAGCTTGTCATGCTTTCGTTTATTTATTTGATGAATTACATATTGATATGAATTATTTTAACGGTACGCGAATCTTACGTAACCGTATCTAATGATGCGTTTCATTGAAGTTGTTATCATAATATTGCAGGGTTTATTATTATTGACGTATTCATATGTATTATAATAATCAAATTGAATTTTTCTTTAAACATTTCTTTATAAGTTTATTGGGAATGTTAAAGGGTTATGAAATCAGTTAAAAAAAAACCTTTTACAAGGTTAAATGTTGGCAACTATAAGTTATGGCTCCATCCTCACAAATCTGTATCTTTGTAGTATGATTTTTATTTCTTCTTAAAAATTTACGATATTCGTAATGAATTAAATTGTCAAATGTTTGTAGCTTACAAAAGTTTCTCTATATATTCTCAGAAATATATATACGTTAGCGAATGTAGTGAAATAATTTTTGAAAAGGTCAAGCATTAAAGATCAGCAGGTAAGCTAGAATCAATCATAACTAATAGTTATGAAAAATAAGATAATTACACTTTTCGAAATCATTATTTTAACATACACCTACCGTCACGTCGTCTTGTAGTCTACGATGTGCATAATATTTACTAATCGTCATACATATTACATACATATTACATATACAGTTGCTACAAGAAAAATTCAGCCAATTCCGCAGTATTAAAATTCGAATTCTTTACAATAAAATTATATTGTAACTTAGATTAGAATAAAAAATGTCTTAATTTTAATTCGTATTATTTAACAGATTTAGACACACCTCAAAACCAATAATTTAAGTGTTTCATCGATAAACCATAAGACGACGGGACGGCAAGTGTGTGTTAAAATAATGATTTCGAAAAGTGCAATTATCTTATTGTTCATAACTATTAGTTATGATTGATTCTAGCTTACCTGCTGATCTTTAATGCTCGACCTTTTCAAAAATTATTTCACTACATTCGCTAACGTATATATATATATATATATATATATGTCTGAGAATATATAGAGAAACTTTTGTAAGCTATAAACATTTGACAATTTAATTCTTTAACAATATCGTAAATTTTCAAGAAGAAATAAAAATCATAATACAAAGATACAGATTTGTGAGGATGGAGCCATAACTTATAGTTGCCAACATTTTACCTTGTAAAAGGTATTTTTTTGAACTGAGTTCATAACTCTTTAACGTTCCAAATAAACTTATAAAGAAATGTTTAAAGAAAAATTCAATTTGAATTACAGTATATAAAATAGTTAAAAGTTTAGGTTTGATTTTTGCAAAATCTACTACACCTGCACTAAAATGCTTTAGATAATACTTTATGCACTTTGTCTTCAACAAGGTTTAATAACTGTATTCGTAATAAGAGCAGTCGTTTTTGAGTTATTGTTAAAAAACCACATTATGACCATTATTATTTTTAATAATGAATAAAAAAAGTATTTGGGAAAACCAAATTATTTGTAATAAGTTGCTCGATTACAACAATATGCAGTTGAAAAATTTTAGGGACATGATGCCAGGAGTTACATTTTTGCAAAAACTGCTTTTACGCGAAAATACGTCTAATACGATAATTTATGCATTTCAAGCAACTTTCAATCTCGATGATTTTTTTGTAGGTGCAGTAGTTTTTGAGATATTTTCAATAAACCATGAATTAGCCGTTATTATTGTTAATAACAAACAGAGAAAGTATTCGCTAGGAGGAAAACCAAATTTCTTCCAATAGGCGCTATAAATAAAACCATATCGAGTTAAAAAATCCAGGGTAGATTTAAAAAAATACAGAAAGGAAGCTGGCGTCTAAATTAGTATATAAGTATGACTTTTCTATGTGCTAAATTCTGGTTGGAATATTGACTGTTCTGCTGCTCGATTAGCTCAGCTGGGCTTGCACTGAATGATTATCTTCCGGGAATAAGAATATTTTGGAACTACAGGCGGTTTTCTGTCGGCTACTAAGCATGAGCTCTGCATAGCATATGCATATTCGACCCTTGCAGCTATAAAGAAGCGGCTGCAAGCCGTGAAATGAGAAAAAAACTCGAGCACTCGCGCTCCGCGCAGAGTGTTCACTCGCATTAGCTGATCAATTAACCTAACCTGATAAGACATGGCGCGGCCGTTCAAACTTATTACCGTTGGGTGTACAGCGATCAAGCTTCTTTACATCTATAATAAAATAATTAATCAAATATAATATTTACTACTTTGTTGTTGTTGTTGTAAGAATTAAAATAATTTATGTACCTATACCTATATCTATGACTGACTGACTGAAAAAAAAAGAGAATCGGAGAGGCGAAAAATTAATTTATTTCGCAAAATTAATTTTCAAACTTAATTATTTTACAAACGAGCAATTTTCTTAACAAAATAATACGGTAATTAGAAAGATCTTATGAAAATCTTTGAAATTGTATACTCATACATAAACATCAACAACAGATCGCATACAATAATATACAGATTCGTAAAACGTAAATAGGTTATTTAGCAAATTCAAAGTATAATAGGTCGCGGCGTGCTCCCGACGGCACAGTGTATAAAAACTTATACTTGCCACCGGGGCGCTACCGCGCCCCTTGATTTTAAAAATCGTACAAGTACTGAAGCTTCCAATCCGTTCAATTAGTAAATAATTCAATACCTATTCATTATATATTCATACGGTAGAAAATTTGGCTTTGTCATGGCTTTGACGGTGAATGCGGAAGTGCATTTTTGTGTAACTCAAAAAATACTCTTACCTACTTTCCACACCTCGAGTCAAGAGCATTGATACCAAAATTTACATCCAAGTACACCGTGACAGTTAACCATTTCCTTACCCTGACAAAGTAATCGAAAGCAGAGCGTAAAACTAATCGAATACAATCTAGCTTACACCGGGACGAATATAAAGGGCAGTAAATAAGCCGTATCTGCATAAACATGTGCTCAGTGAAATGCTGGCAATAAATACAGCAAAAGTGCGAACGGCCCATTAAAATGCGCGTTGAAGATAATACGCAATGGTAGATACACGACGGAAGACAAAGAGAAGACGAAGGGAGAGCGCTACCGTATAAATGAGCACTTTGCCGAATGAACGCCGACGCGTGTTGTTCTTTCTCTCGCTCGGCTTCCGACCTGCATGTCCGTCTTAACCTTTAGGAATTCTATCGAAGTATATGAGAACGTCACCCACACCTAGCTGGTGAAGGAGAAACGACAGTGAATGCTCGGTTGTTTGAATTTTTAAATCGATTGCTATCAGGAGAGAAGTTGAAGCTCTTGACAGAAAAGTAAGTTTCAGAGAATATTTCGTTGAGGTGAACTTGTGTTTTTCTTAGTCGAATGGAGTGAAACTGTATGATTATAGTTGAGCGGACTTTGAAGTCGGTGGATATTTCATTCCCGTCGATTTTAAAGTTTTTTGATATTGGGGCACTTTGGGATATTAATAAGTGCATCGATGGTTATATAGTTTCACTATACTCGATCTCCTTAGGGAAATCCAGGACCATGCTATGAAAGCTTTGGACAATGTGTTTTATTGGTATTTTATGGATTCTATTTCTCTAGGAACAGATTAATATTAAAAATAAGTGATTTATTGATACGGATTAAAATATTTTTAGTTTATTATTCAATAATTCAATACCGTTTTCCAATCTGGTATGTAATCGCTTTGAAAGTGAAATAGGAATGGGTGCATTTCAATCGTTTGGAACGGAAATATTTTGGAATTAATACTTATTGAAAAATTACAGCGATGTCAGGATGTTAATTTACTAAAATATATATGGGACGCATCGGAATATCTGAAGCCGTATACACAATCGATTGAATTTATATTTCCAAGCTATAACGCATAAATAATATGAAAAACGACGAGCAAAGCAAATCAAGAACCTGAAATTTTTGAATTAAAGCGGTTTAAAGACCTCCTATAGTATACATCAACCCTTCTAATTATTAAAAGATAGCATCGACTCGGAAACATCAAAGAAAATAGCGCCGTGCGCTACAGCGACCACAAATTTATGATTCGTCCAAATTGAATGGTCGCAAAGCACAGGTTCAACGGGGTAATTTGTATTCAGGGAGTCCCGGAGAAGCGTGCATTTGCTTAGCAAGCTCGCAAAAAGCACGGTCAAAAAAAAAAAAAAAAAAAAAAAAATCCGCTCGGGAAGATCCTCGCTTTTTTTTCACCGATGCCCATCTCTCGTCCAGCACGAGGAAGAAGATATATTCCAGGCACGGACGACCGCCCTCTAATGAATTCTTTAAATGAATTACTCGGCCGTCGGTCCGCATTCCGGCGAAGTAATAGGCGCAAATAGCGCCGACGCGAGCTATATAGGCAACAAGTTACTTGTTCGAGGATGGTTCTTTAGCGGCGCCTTGTGCCAACGCGTAGATGTATATAGATATACATTGGCGGTAGTCGCGAGCTGGCGGCTCTAATTGAAAACCCGCTTGCTCGCGTGTCCGCCGAGTTATCAAACATTTTCAATCAAGGTGAGGTAAGCGAGCGGCAAGATGAAAAATTGCCCGGCTTTTGTCGATGTTATCGATGGACGCTTGCCGCGCCGAGCCGAAGCCAGAGAAAGAGAGCAAAAAAGCTTGGGTTATGCGCGATGTGCGGGATCTCTCGGGGGAAAGTGGTATTATTATGTATAATTTTAGCAGCTATTTTACCCATTTTTTGCTGATGGTTGATTTAGTTAAGCTTGAAAGACTTTCAGTGACGGAGGGGATGCGTGTCTATTGATAGTTGGCCTGCTACGAATTACATTCATGATCGAGGATTTTAACTATTGGGTAATTTAATAACATTATTATATTGTAAATTGGCATTTTTTTAACCGATGAAAAATTTCTGGCAAATTTATATTTTAATTAAAATTGGCTCTCCGAAAAATTGCGTTGATAATTAATTTTCATCCCATACACCAATATTGGAAACGTTCAAAATTAAAATATCTGTTTTCTGACAACGTGGATATGAAATACAAGCAGATACGTGTGACAATTTTAAAAATTGAAGATTCGATTACCAATATAGACGAAGTGGCAGCAGAACAATTTTAAACTAATGGCCTCCACCCAGTTCATGGCTAGCGGCGGTAGGTGGCGCATAGGCACTTTACCATCTCGTTATAATTTACGCATAAAATGTATACATATAGTGGTATGCTACCGATGTCTAATTTTTATTGGAGCAGATACTGATAAAAGCTCCAAGATATGTAATCCCCTCTGTTTTAATAATTCGATAATCCCGTGCCAATAACAATCGCGTCGATGAACTAAACGAATCTCCGAGAATCTATAACCCACCCTTCTCCGCGATACAAGAATTAAAACCACTGCGTTCTCGCCCATACATACCGATACACCCGCTGCGTGTATCGAGAGCAATGTGTTTTTCCCCTCCTCCACACTCGCCCGTATGAAATATCGTTCGCTTCCTATTACAAGACGTTCTCGACAGACCGCGCACGCCGCATCCGGATCTATAAGCCGCCGCAGGGCGCGTGTGGGGTACCAGGTAAATGTATATACTGTCGCTATAAATCTTGCTAATGGATTTTCCCCCCGCAGAAAACACTCGCGAGGGTGTACATAGGCGCGAAAGCTCTTCCTTCTGTTTCGATCCGACTTCCTATCGGCGAGCAATACAATTCCACGCCAAGGGGACGTATATAATTACATGCAAAACTCACGCGCCGTATGGCGCGTCGATGAACTCTCTCTGCTCATAGCAGACGCGGATTGATGGTAACTCGAAAAAAGCCCCGGCGCGGGGATAAAAGCTGGATTTCGACGGGGAGAAGGCATTAATTCTTCTCCTTTGTTGCGAATAAAATGAAACTCATTAAGTAAGTTTTACCGATATTGCTTTTCTGGCGCTGCCGCGCTCTGTAGCGTATTAACGCTCTGGCGGACTTACAGAAGTTCATCAGGCTGGTGAGAACTTGCACTTGTGTAACGCGACGAGAGGCATAATTTAAAACTTCTTTGCTTTTGTATATTAATATCGACGTGGCGCTGAAAGTACGCTTTGATTTTGTTCTGTTGAGGTAAATATTTAATTTTACTCGAAATTCCGCTAACCATTGCTGCGTCGTATGAATAATATTCGGGCACGTCAAGTATCTCGTTAAAAATTATTTAAAAACACGATGGAAAGCTGCTTAATATTACGGTCAATTTATAACGGCACAGCGGTAGGAAACAAAATTTTAATAACAATGGGTCATTACCGATTCTAATTACGTTGCAGGTGAATTTTCGTCCCACCATGCAATGAATACAGTCTCGATAACGGGCCAAATTACACACGATTACCATCAAAGCTTGCGGATAAAAGACTCGCTACTGCAGCGCGGTGATATTAATTCCCTAAATTAAAATTCGGCTAATAAAAATTTCATCATCACGAGTAATTAATTATGCAAGCATCAAAACAAAGATTCGCCGCTAGAAAAGCCATCGTCCGTACGGCGCGCGGTGCTTTTCGAAAAAACAACGACCACAAGTCCACTAATGATTTCACTTTCCTCAATTAATCACGGCCGATGCAGCTACCGCGCTCGTTAAAAAACGACGTGCGGCCAATTTCGCGCTTGAAAACTTAAAAAGCGCCGCGTCAGCGATTATTATTCAGCCCCGAAATTGCCCACTATTATACCTTCCTCCTCAGCTTCATAGCGATGACGTGCGTACGATATTATGGTAATAGCGTGTGTGCACAATTTCCGGCGAAAAATTTGATCACAGTATATCACACGGTGATTCATGCGGGCATTTTCAAGAGACACGCGCGGCGCTCGCCAGCCCGTAGCTGCTGCAGCACGGCGGACATGGTACTGGCGCGCCGCGACGTCGAGCCGAGGGTAGGCACCGTTTTCTCCCTCTCCGAAGAGAGGGTTTGCGCGCGCGCGTGAGGTACATCTCCGGCGAGTACCCACGCAACTGTTGCGTTCGCACAGCCACCCTCCCCGATGCGTGGGTGGAAGCGCTGCGCCGCCTCTGCTTTTTGTTGCAGCCGCGGCTACGTCACTCGAAATTTCAGGTTGATTGACTTTGGGATGCGACGGTTTTTAGGAGATCCGGAGATTGCGTCAGTCACTCTCGCGGCTTAAGTGAGAATGGCCGCTTTTCAGCTGTCTCTATATAGGCTGAGCCAAAATGACGGCTGGGATGGATTATTCAAAAGGCTTTTACTTGATTTCGTTGATGAAACTTGCGCGTTGCGTTCGGCAGCGAGTACCCGCGTGATTTTTCTGGAATTACTTGCGCCTCTATTTACATTTCTGTACTAACGGAGTAGAGGGCGCGGCTTATTCGGCAAGACGAAAAATTTGCTCTGAATTTTTAAATACACGCCTCTCGTGCATTTGCTTTGACGAATTGCGGCTTTTCACAAGATGCTTAATTTTCACGAAAAATGTGGCGAAATTATGCACACGAGAGGGACTAAATTCACTAAACAAATAGCATGTTTTTCCACTGCTCTTATCGCCGCTGACTTAAACCTTGCTCTTCTGTTAAATCGTATACCCACGTCTGTCTTGAAAGCGAATAGGCTTTGCTGTATATGGAGCTATGGGATTTCCTATATGGTGCTCGAAATTCCGCAATCTCGGGAGTAAAAGTGGATATTCGTAAGTAATTTCCGGCGCGTGCACTCAACCCCAAAAAGTGGATGACGTGTGTATGCGTGCGCAGAGTGGATACAGCAGCGCAGTAATGGCAATGAGTCAGGATGACTAGACCGAGCTCTCTCTGATCCTCGTTCGTCTTGCCGCAGTGTGGTAGTTCTCTCTGTATGGGTATCTGCGTTTGATTCGTTAAGAGGCTGATGACAAAGAGCCTTATAACAGATTTTAGGCATTTCACGTCTTTTTTGAATTTCAATTAATTTAGAAAATAATTGTATACTTTTGATGCTATACGAATAAGCCTCTTAATAAATAACGATAGAGAATATACATTTTACGGCCACCACGACATTCTACCGAGTTAAATTATGATAAAAAAGCAGGCGCTTTTATTTTTAACTCTGTTTCATGAAATCACACGTCACTTGTTATCATTCCTTTCCAGTCTACCCATATGTACATTTAGTACCCATATTATAAATCTCTCTTAATTCCACTAACGGGTGGACACGTTTCAACTTTATCTGCTGCTCAAACACGGGTGATGCAATTGAATTACAACAGCGATTAAATCGTACATGTCTCGAATAGCGCTCTCTAATGAAGCCGGCAATTTGTTTTCCAGTTCATCCTAATTATTTCACAATATACACACCGTTTCGTCACACCATATTAATTCGATGCTTTTACAAATTTTAGCAAAACGATCTCCTCAAAATCCGAGTCGAAATCCCTTCAGAATTTCTACCAGATATACTTTCACACGCCAACTACAAAGAGCGCAGACTGGAAATACAAGCAACTTGTATTAAATTTCCATCTCACCGTGTGGAGCAACAAATTCACGATCGAATTGATCTCGATGAACTTCGCAGTTCGCACGTCGCATTGTGTGTATCTCCTCTCTCATACACGGCGCGAGAGAGACAGAGAGGCGGAGAGAGCTACAAAAGCCAAAAAGGAGGTCAACCCTATGAAGATAGAAGAACGCAGCAAAAAAGACGCGACGGCAGAAAAGAAAGACAAAGGCTAAAGTGCGCAACGCTGCTTTTTCGCCATTGCCCATTTTCGTCACCCTGCACTCTTCGCGCGCGTGTCTCTCGAGTACATCCCCAAATACACAAGCGGACGAGTCAAGTTGGCGCACAGTTGGCCGCGGGTGAAGCCTCAAGGGGGGACACCGAGAGCTGCAAAAGAGACAGAGTAGCTTAGGGGGGCCTCTTTCTCTCTTCTGCACACTTCGCGTGTCTTTTTCTTTGTCGGTCACCGTGTCGCTCGTCGTTATGAACATAATATAACGTAAAAGAGGATAATCAGCCTGGAGAGAACGTATTCGCGAAGAATAGCAACGCGTTCGAGTGTCTTTGCCGAGCTCGCTTTGACTCTGTGCCGAACGAGTTCCGATGGGAGAGGGTCGCTGCTGCGGAGCTTTTTTCGTCAAAGAAAATATAATTCGATTCGGTTTGAGGGAGTGAAGGGGTGCGTGTAACAAGAATGAATTATACACCTATTGTTGGGAATCCCGTCGCTGCCAGACACTGCAGCGTGAAAATTTTATTCAGGCACAGTTAAGAGCTCTGGTTTTATTGTTTATACTTTTAAAATCGACTTTAGACTGGTTTTTTACTCACTGGCATTTGGATAGAAATTCATTCATCGGTTACGTACCTGGAATAGAGAGTAAAAGTATATTATTATTTGAAATCGATATGTTATTCTTCACTGGCTAAAAATATAAAAGTCACATCCTTTCTGGGCCGAAAATATAGTTTTCTTTTTATATAAAAAAGATCGCTGCTCTGTAATCCCGCTAAATCCACAAAGAAATGTGTGTCAAAGTATCTTGACAAAGTCCCTTGTGGATTCGCGGACTTGGAGCACATAGTATATAAAGGCACAGTAGTATGGATTAGAGAAAATATTTTTCACAAAACTACAATTTGATATAGTCGATAAACTGCCCTAACATTCGACTGGAGTTATTTATAAATTAAGTTCCCTTTACACTGAATTGTATTACAGTCTGCAGTGCGAAAATCTCGTATTTGTGTGTACAGATAGATACCTCTGTAGCTACTAGAATACATTTAAGGCGAAACTAAATTGCCGGTTTCGAGTGTTCTGCAAAAGCTTTTTTCAAAAAGTTTTTTCAAAAGCCTTATTTTTTAAACAATTATACACGCATGTTATATCAACAGAAAAATGAGACTCCGAAATATCGAATTCCACATACTCGCATACGGCTAGCGAATTAGTACTTTCTTTCATTGTTTACAAGTCCACCTCAAAGTTTTCTATGCATTCAACTAAGCGTCTAATAATCAAACTAGACTCAACGATTAGAATTTGAGGTTGTTGTTCAGCTTTAAGATATACCCCTCCAACAAGCACTACATCGCTATCTGTCGCGTTTCCGTATGCGATAGCTGCCCGCTTGTCTCAATCCTGTCAATAGTGTATTCTGTGCGCGTGCCACCGTGGCGTATGTACGATAGGGGCGCGAGGGCAGATAAGTCGGCCTATAAAGTCGCCCGTTGCTGAGACTCGATGTGCTATTGTGGATCGCTGCTTCCTTCGCGCTGAATTGACTCGAGTAAACGTTCGAAAAATGACAAGCTACGTGGTGAAGATTCTGCCGGCTCTGATCTGCCTGGCTGCAGTGCTGAACGCCCAAGCGTTTGACGTTACCGAGAAGAGGGTGGAACACATCGATCTCACGGAGAAGGACATTGTCAAAAAGGACGAGATGGTGAATAATTTAATCTATTGCGTTTGAATACATTTTGTTGGTTATTGTTGTATATATTTTCGCTAAAATAATTTTTGTTAACAACCATGCGTTAGCGTTTTGCAAGTAAAAGTGGGATAAAGTGGTTTGGTTAAAAATAAAAAATGCGATGGTTCACCGCAAAACTTCTAATCATGTATGATATATAGGAGAACATTGTAAAAGTTTATGAACTTGCAAGTATTGCATCTGAACTTCGAAACGAACTTTTAACGTCAACGTTCTTAAATAAGAAAAAAAAAGTCTGTATATCGTTTGTGCACGTTATAAGTTAAAAATAAATGAGGATTGATGGGCTTAATCTATTTATGTCGAAGTGACGAGATGATTATTTTCGGTGAGAAAATGCTTACGATGTGGTTAAATTTTTATTTCATATTTTGTTTTGCATTAAAGTTTTCGATATACCCAAAAATAAATACAACTACATATTTATTTTAAAAATACGCGTAGACAAAACTGTACAACAAATTAGATTTAAAAAATGCGGGTAGCATTATTAGTATATCGTCAGTAATACGACCCAAGCACGGTTAGCGCGGAGATAAAGCTTCACAGGTGTCAATAACCGATTAGCTTATAAATAACTCTAACGTTAGTTGTTAATTACAAAAAAATTCTTCAAGGATTTCAAACTAAGAGACAACAAACGAGAGTCCAGATTCATCGGCGACCTGGTAATTGGGGAGCGTCTTGCGGACGAAACGATTTTCCGTCGCTCAGTGGAAATATCGAATCCTACCGATCAGGTCTACAACTCGGCTATTATGCTCAGCGTCGAAAGAGGTAAGTTCTGCTTTGTAGTTATGAACTTTTGCAAAACGGGTAGAGCATGTCACAAGAGAGCACGCGGGTGTATAGGCAGTACGGGAAGTCAGTGCAACTCGACACTCGAGTGTAATGTCTACACAAGTCAACATAGATGTGTGCGCGCTCATTATTATACGCGTTTTGTAATTAGCCCTTTGAATAGCGCAGTAGTCACAATTACAGTTTTGAATGTTGGCGTCTGGGTTTCGGATTTTCGTATATATTATGGCACCTTTGCGCTTTGTTTTGCAAATGCACCTGCAGGTCATCTCTTTACCCGTAAAGCTTCTGTGTTGAGAAATATTGGGCTGTTATGGAATAGTTCAATATTGATAAAATAACTTGGAATATTTATAATTGAATGGTAATGCATGGATTTAATAAATCATAGTTGAAAGTACTCATATTTCGATTTCATCCATACAGGGACGATTCATTACGTCAGCGTAAATAATGAAAAGAACAGCTACGCTGTAGCATGTGACGAACCATATAGCCTGGGAACTTCAAGGACCAGTTTCAATGTACGAGTTCCTCCTAACACAAAATCACAACTCTGGCTTCTCGTTGCCGCACATTAACTTTCAAGTATTTGGAAATGCATCATTGAAACTTAATACGTCAAAATTAAATGTTTTATTTATCGCTTGGTTGTACACATCCAACTTTTCATTTTAGTGGGGTAATTCACAATAGTTATGTGTAACAGAATTTGTACTAATAAATTCTCAAAATATAAAATCAAATATTTGTGCACTTCTGATCATTTATTAATTTGAAATATAAAAAATTTAAAATACATTTCGAGTTATTCTTATCTTAATAGCAGAGAGATGAAGAGGAGAGATACGTGGAAAAGCTTCCTTAAAATAGAGTAAAGACTAGAGCGTTAGTACGCCTACTCACTTAGAGGACAAAAGGCGTTTAATACCTCGTACATAAGGTCTTTAGGGTCATTTGATCGTCAAAAGGGCATTTATATCAAAGGCAATTCAGAGGGATTGACGAAGTTAGACGCTGACTGCTGCTCCTTCAGCGTCGGTAAACGAGAGAGAGAGAGAGAGAGAGAGAGAGAGAGAGAGAGAGAGAGAGAG
>QLSS01000057.1:654248-669459 GCA_024372645.1 Trichomalopsis sarcophagae | reverse complement strand
AGAGAGAGAGAGAGAGAGAGAGAGAGAGAGAGAGAGAGAGGTAAATACAAATACACTCCGATGAAAGTTCCACCGCAGAACAGGGAGGCGACTCATCTCCTTTTCCGGAGTTAACTTTGCTTTTGCGCGCAGCCCATGCTCCCGAATTAATATTCCGCGAACGAGAGTCGCGTGCGCTAGTTCGAGCTTCTTAAAGCTGTCTATATTGCGCACGCGTTTAGCAGAGCAACAACGGGCTCTAGATTACGGCTTCCGGTCTGGCGCCCATTTTCTCCTGCGCCAAGACATAGTTCCCTGAGTTATTGTTGGTATTTTGCATTGTTTTGCCTGCGCTATAGCTGAGCGTGTGTACATGTAAGTGTGGGTACACACAAAGCCGAAGAGAGTGACTTGAGAATTGTTTGTAATTGCTTCATTGTTCGGCTTGCGGGATTGCTTGTAAAGTCGGGCTTTGGGCCGGTGAAATTTTGAGTCTAAAAAAGTTTTACTGCGAAAGTATTGCCATAAAAAGCACTTACGCCGTTATGATTCTACTACAGCTGAGAGCGGGTTGCCCCTTTGATGCTATAAGAAATAGAAAACGCGAGCGTCTATAATAAAGGCGTGAAGATTGACTCCGATCGCTCGCGAAACTGTCGATTTGCATCTTAATCCCGCGCGCGTAAAAGTGAGCAGTGAAAGCGACATTGATAAAAGAAAAGAATAGTGGTTGTCGAGCATCTCTTCAACCCCCTGGCGAAATGATTTCATCAGAGCCTACGGCGCGTATTTTACAGCCACCCCTAACATTTATAACCCTATTTTACAACGTCCCGCGCAATTCATACAAAGTTGAAAATCCTCAGAGCCCCTCGTAAACCCAAAACTCCTTTTCTCTCTCCATCTGCCTCTTCTCTCCTTTTTTCCTCAGCTCTCACGGGGATGTCGCGCAACGAGACGACTAGAGATTCCTGACGCGCCACCGCTGCTGCTGCGAAAGCTCGACTTTTTTATAGGCCAGCTTTTTGAAGACACGTTAATTGCGGAAGTGATTAGCAATTAATTTGACAGGAGCTATATACCAAGGGGGTGAGCTCTGCGCGCGGTACGGTCCGAGATCGACACTTTTACGATAGCTAGGGCTACTATACCTCTAGGACACGGCGAGAGGAGAGCGCGAGTGACTGGCAAGAGAGCGAAGGAACGGAGACGTTGATCGAGTCGAGTCGAGAGAGAAGAGAAGCGCGTCGATCTATTATCCACGGAAGCGGCCGGCTATAGTCGTAGTAGTTGAAGGAACGACGCCGCGTAAATTTCTCAATCTTGCTTGCTCAGCTTCTCCACACTTTCCGCGGGGCTCTCTCTCTTTCTTCTGCAGCATGCAGGAGATCGAGGGCGAATTCCTGGCTGGTCTGCCGGCGGAAAATTTGTTTGATTGCTCAGCTAAGACGCCAAGGAGATGAATTTCGCTGCTCCATATGAAGCGGGGATTTTTTACTTTTACGGATTCTCGGTACTGCTCGTGCTACACTAATCCGCAGGGGCGGAAAACTTTTCACCCCGGCGCGCAATGAGTTCATTTTTTTGTTTTGTTTCGCCTCGACAAAAGTAGTGCGAGACAATCGATTCGCTGAGCCAGGACCAATTAACTCCATATCGCCTCGAGTCATAATTAAAGCCTCTCTCGCCGGAGAAACAGAGCATTGTCCTGACAAACATTATATTTATACCTTCTCGCAACCGAAGAAACAGCGCATAAATGAGAACCTTCTGCAGCCGTAGGGCATCCTTATAATGCGATTACGGGCCGTGAGAGGGGGTGGCATGAGGTGTATAGAAAAAGCGCGAGCGCGAGCGAGACGTAAAGAAAAAGAAACCTTACCGGCCTTTACCGTGCAGTGCGAGCGAGTGTCAAAGCAGCCCCTTCAGTCAGCGCGCGCTTGGAGAGCGTAAATCAAGCCGGAAGGACGGAAATTTCAGCGCACTATTCATCACAATAATACTTCACGACCCCGTATATTATCTTGCGGCCGAGCGCGGACGGGGAGAATCCAGTGCATTGTATATTATCTGGACGTCGATCATCATCGAGGAGTTCGGGGCCGGGAAAAGCGGAGGCCATGACACTGCCCGGCACAGATCCTAATCATGGGCGTGGTGTTGGCGAACCAAGCGTCGGACATTAACTGCGTGGGTTGTTGGATCGTGAGCGCTGCACCGAATGCGCGGATCAAGTGCATTGCATAACGGATGTTATCCTCTTAGGCGAGCGCTCGGCCTATGTGTGTCGCCTCATATTTGGCACAATCCAATTTCCTGCAGCCGCGACGAGCTAGGGAAGACACTGTAGATTCGATCAGCGAGCGCGTTATGCGTGCTGCTGCTGCTGCGCACTAACCGAGAGGACATTATGGCAGGACTCGATCATACCGTTATGTTTGACACCAGTCGTCCGAAGTAAGGGTAAAAATTAGTGACTAATATTCACGTTACATCATCATTTGTGTGTGTGTGTGTGTGTGTGTGTGAGAGAGAGAGAGAGAGAGAGAGAGAGAGAGAGAGAGAAAGAGAAAGAAATTGTTATAGTTTGGTTGACTTGATGCAGCTTTTTTACCTGGTTGTTGGCTCAGTGCGTGGAAAAATTGACTGTGTGTGATTGATTCTGTAACTCACCTGCAACAAAAAGAAATAAATTTTATGGTGAATACCGAAACAGCGAACTATAATAGTTTGGTTATGAGTTTTTTTTTTGTTGGTGGAATAATAGCGCTTTGAAAAATAAAGGGTTTGTTTATTAAATCTTGAACGATTCGATGAAGCGAAAGAGCAAGGATCATAGGTTAAATACAAACGTTTCGAAGCAAAGAAAGCTTTTGAATTCTATTTGTTTTGCTGGTGAAAAAATTTACTTCGTTACAGAAAAAAAGGTTACGAAATCGAATACGAGAACAGATAAAAATCTAATTCCCGTTGTGCTTCTACACTAATTTAATTTTTTAAACTAGCAAAAGAACAAATCTCAATTCGTAATTCGCGTATTTTAATACATTGCATTACAATTATCCATCCTGATTTAATTATCGTACACTTTTTTACACTTAAAACTCGTGCCAATATCAGTCACGTTCAATTAAGCGCCCGATCGAAAACGATTCTGTCTAGCAATCGAAACGACTCAGCAAAGACATATAAACTCGGGCATCGATGTTTTAAGCGACGTTTCAAAGTTCCCGGGACTGAGAATCAAACAGCGATATGAAAGTTTCCGCTACGTTATATAGTCTGTTGATGTTCGTCCGGATATCCTAATCCGCAAAGCAGACAATTTTCCGAATATTGGCGACGGTGGATTGTTTTTGTCGCTCGAGCAAGTTTCATGTACCTCCGATCAAACGCGAATAATACAACGACGACTTCGCAGACGTGTTCGACGTTACTACTCGCGCTTTTGCATACCTCTGCACGAATATATAGAAATGGATGCGGAATAGACCTCGCGGGATATAAATATGTGTACATCGGAAAGGTATAAACTAGAATTATCGGTGTGGATAGATTTGGAAATGCGAAAATTGCACGAAATGTTCTGAGCTGTATATACATGAATGTTAATTAATATTTAAAGAAGGAGATGAAAATTCGAAATTTTTCTAATATTTTAACGCATGTGAAAAAATTAATTTTTCAAAGGTGTCTTAAAAGGTACAAAGGTATCTTTCAATGTTCAAAAGAGATTATATATTTCATAAAAAAAATCTTCTGTCGTGCACTCATTAATCCCCAATATTCAATTCGTATAGAGCCGAAACGTCGAAATAAAAAGGGGAATTAGCGCTCTTCCAAAAACGTAGAAACCTCTCGGCCAAAACGATACTCCAATCCAGTACTACTGGCCAGTGCCGAAATAAGGACAAAGCGAGTTGAAATTTCGCTGAATGCAATATGCGCGAGTCTGCCTCGCACTGATAACATTAGCTTTTCTCTTACTCTCTCTATCTCTCTCTCTTCTTCCCCCCTCTCTCTCACACACCCCTATACCGCCCCTACCACTCTGGTGGCTATTTCTTGCTCTGTACGGCAGTATATATATATATATATATATATATATATAGTGCAGCTGACCACGGATATCGCGCGGGCAGCCGCGAATCTGGCACAGTCACGTTTAACATCGTTAAACTGCAGGAGGTCTCGCGCGCGAAGATAGCGGTCTCCGTTTATCGGATTATGACCGACGAAAATTTCAATTTGGCCGTTCGTCGAGCGGCGTATGAGCGCTCCCCGCAGCCTATTCTCCGCTGTATTCGATCGAGACTCGCTCGTATGCGAAAGAGCAAGTCTAAAAACATCCGCAGTTAGTATATTTTTATTTTATTGCGAGAATTAAAATTGGTAATGGATTAACGAGTTGTAGGTATTTTTCAGTAACAACTACTCGATTTGATGCTTACAGAAGTGAATTTGCATTTTCAAAAAAATTAAATTTGAAGAAAAATCATGCAGTTATTATTTGTGAAAAATTAATGCTTTAATATATGCTGAAGACAAAGGACCCATGTCTATTGAATCCCCTGGCTAGTCGTTGTGTGCATGGACGGAAGTTATAAACAGCCGGCTTGGGAGCTTTCTTTAAGAGCGCGACCGAGAGCTTTGTGCGAGATGAATGGAACCCAGTACAGATCGCCAATTTCCAGGCATTTGCCTCTGGAAAACGCTGAATTTCTCCGTTTTGTTGTTTATGAATTGCACTCTGTGGCCTTGAATTATAGACACAATGTATGGCTTGAATTTATTAGTAAAAATATTCGAAAATATATTTTTAAGAAAAAAAATTAAGCAAACGAAACGACGAAAAAATATTTGATAATTTCTTAAATTATTGAAGTGTAAGATCAGACCAAATCTTTGTATTATTATATAAATATAAAAGATGAATAAGTACAGCGTTCGATTAAAAACGTGTCAAGAAGCACTTTTCCCCCTATATTTGCAAATTCCCATCTAAAAGCCTCGACGGTAGAAGCGTTTATTTTACTGCGAGATTCCTCGCTTCTCGATACTGAAGTATTTTTTCTGCCTTTTTTTATTTCATGGCTCGTCTGACGTCGAGCCACAGGATTTACGAGGATCGATCAGAGTCCTCCCTCCGTTTCTTTTATAAAAAGAACGAGGGTGCTAAAAGAAAGCCCACTAAGAGTAGGAAGGAAAAAGAGCAGCTAGCTATCTATAAATTTTAGTCCATGCAGACATCAGCATTACCATGATGTAATACATTCATTAGAATAGTCTTTCGACGTTTTACAATGTCTTACTCGAGAAAGATGCAAATCAGTCATATTATCGACAGTAGGATTGATATGATTTATGTATTTCTATTTGCGGATCCATATAGATGATCCTATATGTATATACATATGTAAACAACAATGTTAAGGACATAACCAGATGAACAAAGTAAATTGAAAATTATCCATGCAATAGTTTAAGTTACACCCGCGGCTGAAGTATATCATGACATAGCAAATCAATGTTAGTTATTCAAATATTAAAAATACACAATTTAATTGCAGCTACAAAATCTTTCTCTTTCGACAGGAGGGAAGCTCGACCCATCTCAAAAAAGCGCATAACGTTCCATACAAAAGACTCGAACGTCTCTCAATCCCAGCAGAAGGTCAATTCAAAATCAGAGCCGAAGGAGGACAAAAAGAGCCAATCCAAAGCGTCAGCCCAGTCATCGTTAGCTCCACTTGACGACGATGCGGATAACCAAGGATTCGCCGAGTGGCTGCGCTCCGGAGACGGGGTCGACATGATGCGGCTCTTCGTCATCGCCAACTCTCTTGTCGTCCTGCTTACGATGACCTGGCCACACATACAGCTGACCTTCGGTATAATACGCGAGCTTATCTTCGGCGAGGATGAATACTAGCAATATTGGTTTCCTTATGAAATTGCATATCTCCGCTGCTTTATGCATGAAAAGCTGTTTCGTCAGAGCTTCCAGAGAAAGAGAAAGCTTTTTTGTTATCTGTGATTCTTGGTTTGTGATCGCGACACTCGATTAGATACGACTACTTTTTTTTCGCGCAGCGACATATTGTACGGTCTGTCGCTATTTTTTTCTGTGAACGACGTTCTGACGACTATTAGATGAAGCGCGAGTTTTTCTATCTGTTGATGTACGCGCGCTACTCAGTGATATGAAGAGGATTTTCACAACGATGTGACTTCGATGTTTTTGCTTTTCAGTATGATATTTCTGCTCTGTGAATTCTTTACACGCATCCTCTGCTCTAGAGCCCGCTATTTTGATTTCTAGTAGAAGTGTCGCGCTGTAATCGCGATAGTTCGCATTGAGACAGAGCAGAGCCTTTCTCAAATCTCGATAGCCAAAGTAGCTTGCGCTTGCGCAAACAGCAAACGCAAACAAAACTCTGTCACCTTGCCAAACTTTCCGGCTAATCCCAATCGCAAAATTGTCAAGCGCAGCGCGGCCAAACAGAATCCCTTCGTGCGCGACGTCAGCCAACTAACTCCTGGCAAACTCTATCTTCCATAACATAACGCCTTCAGCTCGCACCCTCGTACGGACGCGCACACGTCATCCCCCGTGTGTCCGACGTCTCTCTAATCCGCGAGTCAGCTCGAGACCCCCCCCCCCACACACACACACGTATACGCGACAGTCATGCTCGCGCTGCTACTACGGGGATTCTTCCTACTGACGGTGATGGGCTGGTACAGCACGAGTCTTTGGAAGATGATCGATGGCTACTTCAAGGGCCAATTCCAGCGCTACCTCGAGGAAGAGTACCAGAGGAACCCGAAGATGCGCCAGGACGTGCGCGCGGGCTTCAACGACGCGGCCGATAAGTCGGCGAGTCCGGTTACCGAGGAGCTGCAGCAAGTTCTTCGCTCTTGTAGCGCTGAACTAGCAGCCGAGGAGGTCGGCTGTACAGTCGGTGAGGCAGAGCTCGCGAAGAGGAGCGAAGAAAGTGGAACAACGCCGACAGCAGCAGATGCCTTTGCAGCAGGTGCAGCTGCTGAGATTGAAGAGGAGGAGAGGGACGAGGTGGAGGTGATTGTGCCTGAAGCCGAAAAAGAGGTCGATGGGTTAGACGAGCTGGCATTCCGCGAGAAGCCCGCGCGGGAATGCGATGCCGAGCCTCCGGACGAAGAGGCCGTTATACTGCAGGATACTATTGAGTAATTAAGAGATATTATTTTTATGCTTTTCGCGAATTCCGTGTTACTGGTTTAAACGCACGGTATAAGCTTCGCTGTGGATGATCGAAAACAAAATTTTTTAATAAAATTTAATAAAATAAAAATAAGATTTTCTTTATCGATGAAAAAAGTACGTTTGATACGCGTAAATTTATCGAATTCAATTCCGACGAGTTGTTTGACTTTTTTCTCGAGTTTCTTATTCTTGTAAATAATTGTTTTACACAAGGTAACGATTCAAATCTATCGCACACAGTATAAAGCGAGGTTTTCAAAACTTTTTTATAAAGGAACAATATTTTCGAGCACGCAAAAATATGCACCAGTACAATTCAGCCTGTCACAGCCGGATAAAATTTGTTGCGCAAAAAATACGATTAAGTATCGTAATTGAAGCCATTGCGATTTAATTAAACCTGCCAATTCGTTCATTGCAAATTAAAAGTAACCTGTTGCATAGCTTAATGAGTTTACGGGCTTCTACAGTCTTTGTGTAGAGAAAGCGCAGTACTAACAGTCGGAATGATGATGCAGCTATTATAAACGGATTATTAATTGTATAAAATATTTTTAACTTGTAATTTATAGTATATTAAATGTTCGATATTTTCAACATTTTTAAATTTAAATTTACATTTACCGGCGTAAATTATACAATGTTAGTTTTAATTATACTAATAAGGTAGCTGTATTAAAAATGTTATTAAAAACTTGTTTTAGAAACGAATCTGTTGACAACTCAATGGTCTACATAGAGCAGATAGAACCACGGCAACCAGGCCTACGACAAGATCGTAACGAACAAGAATACCAACAGCAGCAGCAACAAAAGCATCGCAAACAACATCAATCTCAACGACGCAGTCAGCAACAGAAAAAAGAACAACAGCGTCCGAAGCCCGGGAAGAAACGAAAATTTAGCGGTCGGCCGCAGATAGGCGCAAAGTCCGAGAAAGCAACGAGTAAAAAAAACCGTCACGGACCTCTAACTTTAACAGACGAAGACTTTGAACGTGTAAGCAGAAAAAAGTACAGATACACGGACGAGGAGGGCAACATAGTCGATCGGGACTTCTCCGAGTTCGACGACGAGAATAGCTGGACGTCCGACGGCTTTGACGACGAAGGCGAGGAGGACAAGCGTAAGGGGATTCCACTGGCGGATTTGCCGTACAAGCCGGCGGTCGATGTTTACGACCTCGACAGACTTTCGGAGGAGGAATTCTGCCCTCTCACGCTAGATGACGATCCTACCTGCGAAGAGACGCGGCTCTGGCCGTAGACTCCCGTCGAAGCTTTGCACCGGTTTGCCGATCTGTGACTGAGATGGATGGTTATTCGTTTGTTTGCTACATTATTTGAGGGTGATTTTCATGGACGTAAATTGATAACATAATTTATGTATGATATAGATATTTGTTATTTACATGTGGTGCCTTGATCAAATATTGAAGATTATTGTAGAAGCAGAGAACATTCATTTACGTCAACTGATCACTTGAATATTATTTTAATGGCTTTTTGACTCCGAGAGCTGGATGGAATCAATTTTATCAATAAATGAAACGCGTATACATTTACATGCGTTACTTCAGTCGAGCATATTTATTTACAATTCCAAATATAATGGACTCTATAGTTGATATTTTCTTTTCATTCTTGTAAAATGAAACAAACAAATATTTTATCTACTTTAATCACGTAGGACAGATCATTACGCGTAAATAATCTGTACCCTGGCCGCCATCAAAATAGAGAAATCCATACTGCAATAGATTATAAAACATATTATTCAATTCACTGTTCGACACGCTGCGGAAATAAATGAATGCGCGTTGCAGTATAATTATCAATACCCGGACGACGTGCGTAGTATTAAATTTAGGCGACGTGAAATGAATATTTATATTTTCGGCCGTGAACGTGCATTGTGTATACGCATTTGAGTTCATCTAAACAATGGGGCTACGTTTCAAATGTAAGACACTGAAATTACGCGTTTAGTAAAGTAACGTTATATCATCTATCAAAGTGCATTAATATGCGCTGCTGGCAGAGTAGAACCGTTTAGATACCGTATTCTAATAGCAATGTGAATGAGATTCAACCGTAATAATTCTAATCATTCATATCGAAGTTATACGACCAAACAAACCCGTTATGAATATTATAAAAAGTAGGATGACGTGGTAAAATGATACTCGAAAACACGGATAAAATGTAAAGTTAAGGAAGTTTAACGCTTATCAACCGTTCTACTTTAGGTTAATAATCAGTATTGTATCTATAACAAAAACATGTAACACGCAGTGCACTAGCAAATAGAATTTGAAATTATTTGTAATTTACGTTACAAGGGCAGCGATCAAGGAACTGCATATTTTAATAGAAATAATACCAAACCAGATCAGTAATAGACACACTTCGTTTTGTTTACATTCTAAACATTGCACTTGAGCAAATCTAGGTATATGTATAAATAACTCACGGTGATATAATTGCATCATAAAACACCCCGTAAGCGATGAGATCTCGCAACGCTCACGCAAACGTCAAAACGAAGAAAACAACGCTAAAACCGCTCTCTTTTTGTAGGCCAAGTGCAACGATCTTTCCTACGCACTATACACAACTTACGTATATATAATACTTAAAACGCGAACGGGAAATTCTCGGTGTTCGAAAAGGAAAACGCGATCGCGTCAAGCTTTCATCGCTCAAAAGCAGGAAGTCCCGACTGCTACAGTTCGTTCGCGACTCGGCGCTTTCCAACGGGTGTCTATTATAAAAAAAATTTTCGCCCGTAAAAGTCGCTAGCCCGAAACCGCGAACGGCGTGTTTCACGATCGCGCACGAAGCGTAGGATTACGAATCGAGGCGCTCGTTAAAATGGAACAGAAGAGCCGCCGCGTGCCCGAGGAGTATCCATTCGGAAAGTTCGTTTAATACCATCATCGCGTGGATGCACAGTTACGCGGGAAGTTTTGAATACAAAAGGCGATTCGGGCGTGTTTGATTTTTTGATTACTGTTGTTGTTATTGTTGATGCCCGAGATATGTGACAAGCACGATCCCAGGCACAAACTTTGACGGTTAGTTTTTTCGTTCGAATTTGCGCGAAGGACATAGCAAATAAAATTGCTAAAAACGATTTGTTTATGCACTTATAAGGTAATTTGGTAAAAGCATAATGATTTTATAAAAAGCTTATTTATAATCATCCGCGATTTAAAAGAGAAAAAAGTACGGCGGATATATTCATCAACAGGGGATTATTGAAGATTGATCACTCCGGTATGAGCTTGTGTGTAATGAATATATTACCTAGTAATGCGAGCGATAAGATCGCCGTTGGCAATCAAACCAACAAACCAGCAGCAGCGTGTACCTGATTTTACAAAATTAAAAAGCTCTCAAAAGTGCAACAAGACACAAAAACTATGCCATCTACAATCATCGGGGAAAAAATCTCCCACGTTCTTGCCCATAAGAGACCTATATATATATATATATATAGGTCTCTTCCCCTTTGGGGATATTTTATATATCCCCAAAGGGGATTCGGATCAATTAAAAGCGCGCATTCCTCGCCTCTCGCACGGCGAATCAACAAGCTCGCGATCCCGGGAAAATCGAGCGCGAAAAAACACGGCTCGCGTGCGCAACATCTTACACACAGCACAGACGAGGGATACCCTTCACGCGCTAGAGAAGATAAAAAACGCTCTCGCGCACAGAAGTCGAACGATGCACACTACACAGTCAGCTCGCGTGCGGGCGATTTATGTATTTTCCTGACTCGGACTATTCACTGGCTTGTAAAAGCCGAGATGCTATACCGGCCGCGACGCTCCGCTCGTTGATGTGCGTGCAGCAGACGGACGTGCGGAGTGTGCTGCAGTGGCCCGATTACGCGAGCGGACTGACCGTGACGATTTTCCGATTTCCAAGCGCGGGAGTCCCGAGCTTTCGTCGAGCTCTCGGGGTTACTTAGTCGGCCGAGACGATAGTGCCGCTGAGAAGATAGTAATTATGTGTAGAGATATACTACTACTGCTGGCATTTTAGTGCAGTAGGAGAAGACTTCTGCTGCATGAACGTCTGCCTCTTTTTTTGATTTTACGGAGGTTGGCTCTTAGTGTACCGAGAAACCGCGAATAAACGCGCTTTTATTGCTCCAGTCGGATTTGCGCTCAATTGGAGCGATAAGTATTTCTTTTGAATTTTCGATCTTTAAACGATTCTTTGTTTGTTTTAGCGCATCATATAACTGATAATCTTTCGTACATTTTTATTTTCTATAACTGTGAACACTTCACTAGCGCATCTGTTCCACATGCGTTACGTTGCGCGGCTTACCGCATACACATTCTCTCTCGCACTTTATGCGACAGGAAACGAATATAAATGTATGCCAAGTGAAATGACGTCAAGAATACTAGTATCGACTCTGTAGTAAAAGTCAACCACTCCTTGAACATCTTTGTTTTGTTACGATTCTCGATTTTAATGGATCTTCGCACATACGCAGCAGAGATGATATTCCGACGAGCAAAAGCCTACGTTATAGAGAAAGAGAGAGAACATATTTCGACGGCGCACGGAAGACTTCCCAAGCAGCCATCATTATTGTAATTCTCATCCTAAATGGAATAATTTTCTCGTAATGCTAATGCATTTCCAAGAGCGCAGGTGCATTAAACCGTCAGTGTAATCCAAGACTAAAAGACTGCAGTTGCGAGTCGCTTTGGTAATTTCGGTCGCATTATGTGGGACACACGAGAGCTGCACCATAATACTCCCATTGTCTTTGCGCTTTCGCATTCTGGGTCAGTGTTGCCAGCTCGCTTGCTTGCTTGCGCGCGATTAAAACGGCTCTCGTGTAGGAACGGCAGCTATTGCTTTCCTTTGTCTATTCGCTTTTTCCAATATCGCACTCTGGAAAGCTGCAAAATTAACGCATTGCTATTCGAAAAATGCAGCAAGATCGGTGCTAATTCATTTCGCATTACTTTTACGCGCGTTAAATTGATGCTATTTTAAATTGTTAATTCTATTGTTAAAAACTATTGTTAACTTCTATCGGTATGCAAAAAAGACAAAATTCTAGACTACTATTCTCTTGGAGTTCCAATCGTACAACAAAAGAGAAACTTCATTACAAAATAATATTGCGTTTATGTTTGCTACATTTCCTTTAAAGATTGAATCCATTTCTGGCCTTATACTCGAACGCAAGAGAATCAGAAAGTCGCAATTGCACGTTGACGCGCAATTTAACTGAAATTGAACTATACTTTTGTATATTGTTCTGACAAAACGACGTCTGATAAGATCCTTAGAAAGTCAGATGATCCACCAACTTTCCACACAATAAGCATACATTTTCTAAACGAAAGTTCATAAGATTCAAGTAATCGCATTAGCTCTTTCTTCCGAGAAAAAAACCGCTTTTCAGTTACAAGTAAGAGTCCTTATCTTTCTATAGATAGAGCTATAAAGTTACGGCGACGAGCTAGCTGCTGTCGCAATTACGTTATTCTTTCGATCCGACTCTTCTGTAGCGCATATTATACATCTATGTCAACCCGTGTAAAATTTAGTTTCACGTTACTTCTCGGTATTCTCGAGCGCAGTTTGTTAACTCATCTCCTACGAAGAATATGAAAGGCATTAGATGGCGAAATCAGCGATAATCACAAACGACAATTGCGGGAGAATGACACCTCGAATTTAATTAAAATTCACCTAATGAAACCCAAGCGTTTCCGGTAAATTTCAAGACAAACGCTTCCCAAGTCTCGGCACAGCGCGTCCCTTTGATTCCTATTGTGTGTCCAATGTCCATTCTGTAACGAACATCTCCTCCTCGCTGCGCAAAGAGCCGCGTTGCTCGTCATGCGAGCCTCGTAATATACGCTTTCTGACTAGCGCAGATCAGGTTCGTCCGATTAAGCATGCGAGGCGCGCGTTACACTGTTCTCCTGCAGAGCTCATAACAGTGCGAGACGGCATCCGCGGAATGTCTCGGGATGATGTCTGTGTGTACGTGTAGCGTTCGTGCACGGAGCCATCCGCCCGTACGGAATCTTGGCAAGCGTGTGTGTTTAGTCAAGGTCCAGGGAGCTATGCCGGGATTCCGGACACTTTCGGATTACGCATGCAAATTTATTCGTTTCTCTAACGCCCGTGATTACCCGCCACAGCGCGTGAGTTATAAAGGGGCCTATTCATCGCAAACGTATTGTGCCGTGATGATTTCATCGAGTGATTCGCTATTCGTGTTTTGAATTATAAGCCTATAGCTTTTACTTTAAATATATATAATGTTGTAAGGACTGCTATAACAAAATTAAAGTTTTTCTCAAGCACTTGCAGTTTAAAACACTTTTCTAATCGAACTTTCGATGATATATTATTCAGGTGTCCTGAAAAAGCAAGAGCTTTTAAAGCAGCGAGAAAACCACAAGAAACCCAATAAGTTGCGCTCCAGAGCTTGTGTAGGTCTTTTCCAGTCGTGGACTTTGATTGATTCTGCAGAAGTTACAAGAGTGCAGCAGGTTTCCATAGTTTCTTATAAGCGAGATGCGGTTCTGTTTCCCGAAGCATTTACCGTTTTATTAGAGCATTCCAATGAACATCGTGAGTCAGCGGCCCGCTTGCTCTTGAATTATGTCCATATCAAACGAAATGCGTGAAGCCTAATTTGTAAAACGTTGTTCCGCCGCTGATTCTTGCGAATCATTTTCAATCGACTTTACAGAACTGTAAAATAATATTTACCGAACGATCAGCTGCATCGCGATAAATCTCGGATAGAGAAACCGCGTTTTCCAGTCCAAAAAGAAACTCCCTGCCAATCCAGTGCAACAAACAAACGGTCTTTGATTGATGCGCGAATAAATCTCACGTTGCGCATCTCGAAAGAGTGTCCCGATGACGATTGCAGAGAATAAACCGTAAGGAAGAAATGTCAAATCGCAGAACGATACGGTAGCGAATTTCTCTCTTTGATTTACATCGATACACAATCTGCATCTATCATTGCACAAAGTCATGACGCTATCGTGATTTAACGCTCGGAAACATAGGCATTACCATCTTCAAGGCTATGCGTCGAGCGATTGCGAGGATGACACCGCTCCCGGGAGTAATGATACAGTCGCGCGCGTTTAATTACAGTCATGAAACGAGGGAGAAATGCTTAATTGCAAAGGCCCCGATATTTTACAACCAATAATTAAGCCGTGCGCGACGAATAGCTACCGCGAGCGCGCGCGCGTTATACACCTCTATATGTAAATCAAAGCTGCAATTACGAATCCATCAAAATTCCAATAACCATCGGTATTATCGAATCATATCAATCGAGAGGGCTGCGAACAAACGCGCTATGTACGCGCAATGCCTGTAGTGTCTCGTTTTGCGCTCGAAAAACAAAAAAGCTCATAAAGTATTTAAGTCACACATTATAACGTCCGCGAACAAGTGTAAGAGTTAGTGCTATACGCGCATTCGCGCACAGATTCTAACTGCTTAATTATACGGGGCATTATGCGCGATTACCTAGCGCTCAGCGGCTTATAATTCTTGCAGCACATCAAAAAAAGCATCGGGGGAAACAGCGGGGAGAAGCTTATATTCAATTTAAAATGTAAATCGCGCGTCGAAAGGAGCATCGCTGCACTTGGTGCGCCCTGGTATACGACAGTATATCTATAACCCAATTCCGCGGGTATAGGTTCGCTTTTTTTCTCACGTCGTTCCCTCCTTCAACAAGTGCTCCGGGAAAGAGAGAGAAAGACGGGGGCAATAAAAGCCAAGAGAAACGTGAGCGGCATGATGTATATAGCAGTACAGCCGAGGTTCGTTTTCACACGTGCAGCGGGGCACATCGGCCTCGTAAAAGTACGAGTATTATAGGAGACTTTCTCGCCGCAGGGGCGGTCTAGTAGTCTCTCTCTCTCTCTCTCTCTCTCTCTCTCTCTCTCTCTCTCTCTCT
>QLSS01000057.1:603736-654238 GCA_024372645.1 Trichomalopsis sarcophagae | reverse complement strand
CTCTCTCTCTCTCTCTCTCTCTCTCTCTCTCTCTCTCTCTCTCTCTCGTGTACTCTGTAGGACCTGTCGTCGCAACGTTGCGGACCCTTGGGGCAGGAAGCACAGACTCGGCGGGAGAGAGACTCCGCGTGGGTCCCCTTCTCTTTTATTGGGTCCACATGGAATGCATAACTACGAGCGCGAGGGAGAAGAATGCGGCCACCGTTGTCTATACAGTGTGGGCCAGGGTGGTTTCTTTCATCGCGTACACACGGTACCTGCGCGCGTTGCGCGTGCGCTGCACGTGCAGCCTGCTGCTAGGGATAAAGGGCTTATTTTTGGCCTCTTCGTGGTCGAGGGTTCTTTTTTTTGTCTTCTACTTCTCCTTCTTCTGCTCCGCGCCTTTGGTTTATTACGAGAAACGTGTTCTTTGGACTGATATACTCTGTACGTGCGTGCGATGGAAATAAAGTCGTTTTTCTGCTGAAAAAGCCGTTTCGCGCGGATGAATAATGCCCGTCGTCGACGTTGCGGCTGGTTGAATTAAAAAAATTAAAATAGAAGTTTTGGAATTCCTTCCCACACTCCTTGAAAAATTAATAACATCGTCGACTTACTGATGCTCGCGCAGGAATGAACTCACGCGTACATTATAATACGAGATAGGGTGCAAGTGTTTCCATATTCATGTTGAAATGAAATATCGCATTCGTTAATGTCTGCGCTTTTTATACATACGAATGGATGAATGAATAATCACGCGCAAGTTTTTAATGAAACGTTCCCGAAAAAGCGCGATTTTACGGGATGAAAAATATAACGGGCGAGAACCGGTTCGAGGATAAACAAAAACGAGGAGCAACGAGAGAGTAACGAAGCGTCATAAAAAATTCATGCAAACAGAGTATCCGACATCAGGCTTACAAGTATTTTCGATATTGATTTTCGATACGGCCTTTTTTGTTCATAAATATTGATGAGTCAACCGCGAGAGCGTAACACGAATTTAGGTTACAAATATTTTGGTTTGATAACCTTTTCTCATTGCGTAAAGACGTAAAATAAGAGCTCAAAGATTGTAAAATATTAATATTAAGTAAAATATTATCGCAACTCCTCGACAGAGAGAGAGAGAGAGAGAGAGAGAGAGAGAGAGATTCCGAAGGGACAGAAACGAAACATATTGCAAGGGTCAGGCCCATTATTCACAGGATCACGCGGGCGCGCGAGAGAGTTGAAAAATATTCCAACGGACGAAAAATTCCCAGAGCTCCACGCAGCCTATATACAGGTATACCTCTCGCGTATACACCACGAAAGGACGATCGAGAGAGGCTCACTGGGGTCCCTGGCCTCGTCCGAGAGGATAGTATTGTTCGGGGCCCTCAGAGTCGCTCCTATACCTCGCGTCTCTCGGCTGCTGCCTCTCGACCATGTGTATGTGTACCTGCGCGTACTTGTGTAGGTGAATGCGAGGGAGACGGATATATAATCCTCGGCGTCGCAGCCGCCGCCGCCGCGAGAGGAAGAGATAAAACCGAGAGGGAAGGTAGGTGCTGTGAGAAGCTTGAGAAGGAGGGGAGGGGGGAGCAAGAAATGCGCAAGATAAAGAGATAACAAAAAGCGGAAAAAAGAACGCCGGAGAAAGATGCAGAGTAGGAAGGAGCGAGTGTGTGTGTGCAAGAAAAAAGGGAGAGATTCGTTTTATTCGTACGAAACGAAGCGCAACCGGAGCAGCGAGGAAGATAAACAGAGAGTAAAAGAAAGAGAAATGAAGTGAGATAGAGCGGAGAGGGAAAAGGTGTGTAGAGGGAGAGGGAAAAAAGGGACTACGGCTTATATACGCGCGCTCGCGCGAGGGGGAGAAAGTATACACTGAGATAGATATATACATACTGCGTGTGTACACACAGGGCGCAGGTATCGCTTATCGCAGTGGACCTTATACACTCATAGAGAGAGAGAGAGAGAGAGAGAGAGAGAGAGAGAGAGAGAGACAGAGAGAGAGAGAGAGAGAGACAGAGATAGGGCCTAGCCTCCGAACAAGTGCACATGGATGCCATAAAGACGCCTCGAAATTTAAAACCGCCGCGGCAATAAAGCCCGGGTATACAGCTACCGCATCGGAGAGTAGGGACCGTTTTCTGACTCACCTTCGGCGGGCAGCAGCAACTGCCAACGGAAAGATCGTCGCGCCAGCGCCAGATTTCGACTCTTCGCTCCCGCTAGTACTGGGTCTGGCACATAACGTCCAGTTCCCCGGCACCTTACTCGACACTTGACGATCCCCAGCACTGCACCATCATCATCAACACCACCGCACAATTATTTCAACACACATCCACTGGAAACTAAAACAACGCGCAGCATCTCGCGCGCGTCTCGCCGCGCTGTATCCTTCTTTCTCTCTTTCTCCCTCCTTCTCCTTCTTCTCCTGCTCCGGCGTGTGTGTGTTGCTCGATTCGCTGCGGCGCACCCACGAATTCGAGACGCGCACTTTTTTCGACCGACGAATACAAGCCCCGACTGATGAGACACTAGGAGGATCGGAAGGGCCCGCGAAAGACAGCCGATCAGCTTGATGCACCGGAGGAGCGTGAAAAGCCGGTGGAAAAGCGTGAGTTAGCGCGTCCACGCGCGTCGCTACTGCAACACGGACGGCAGCTTTGAATAGCGCGTCTCGAGTGTAATGCTGCCCCTCTCTTTCTCTCTCTCTGTCTCTGTCTCGCGCTCGTTTACTACGGAGAGCGAGCGCGTGGAGTAGTGTTCCGTTGCCCAGCGAACGCCAACCGATCTTACGGCTGTGCGCTGCTTTGACCTGCCGGCGGCGACCAATGGCAGCACGGGGCCAGGGGAGACCAGGTGGGGAAAGGGGGCAGAGAGAACAGCAGCGCGAGGCCCACGGCATGCGGTTTTCGACCACCTGCCGCGCGACCTGCTGACGAGCTCGGCAAAACTTCACTTGGGGTCCGATCTCTCGATCGTGGGTGTAGGGCGAAGGTGTACCGACCGGCGGGAGGAGAGCAGCTGCGCGACGGGACTCGCGGACTGCACGGTCAATAAAACAGGTTTTAATGCTTTTTACGGTGCTGAGGGTTGGGCTGTGAGTTTGATCGTTGGTGTAATTTTTTGAGTTTAAAGGTAAATTGTATTCGTTGTCTTTTTGATGCGCGTTAAAGTAATAATGAAATAAATTGATTAATATTTTTTTGATAAAAAAGTTCTGAATACGCACGTTAACTCAAGTTTTCACATGACTATATTACAATTTTATCAATTATAATTAAATAGTTGAATGAAAATAATTAAAGAAGAATTACGTAGAAAACTATCATTGTAATTTGCACATCCATTGGAAAAAATATAAATTATTAATTATACATAGCTAGTGAAATAATTACAAGTCGTATATGTACATTGTTTCAAATTTTTTCATTTTCTCATACCCATGCGCTATAGTAGATAATAAATTCTACTCGTAATAAAAAATAAGCATGAATAGCCGTATGAATAAATTCATGGGTTTATTAAAAATTCAAATTTTGATTTGTAGATGCACCTCGAAATAATGAATTACGACAAAACGCATGTGTACTAGCCATCTAGTGGAGAGATTCGAAACCGTTTTAGAATTCATTCATCAAGTACCATCTCTACTGATAAGGCAGCTTCCTACTATGCGCGCTGATGTCTTCAGTATAGCAGGAAACTGCTTCAGTCTTGATTTTTTCGATGCGTGCGTGACTGTGATTCTGCTGGCTTCCAAGCAACGAAGGAAGAGAACGACCACTCCGACGACGTTTGTATATGAGAAGGATAGTGATCAGAGATGAACGCTATTCGAATTCAAGTGGTAAGCACTGTATAAAGGTGTCTGTAAATCAAACTCGTAAATTTCTTACGATGTCTTTCAAAATTGTTATTTTGAGCATTAACTAATATTAAAATCATCCTAATTATTGAAAAATTACATATTGCAGTAAGAACTATATTTATCAACATAAAAGTGGGATATTATGTAAGAAAAGTAAATGAAAGCCTGCGCAACAATTGTTATTTATATATATCAAACCTTGAGTTTTTAATAACGCTACGTTTAAAAAATTATTTATCGACTAATGGTAAAAACACTCTCTGATGAGTTCTCTAATGACAGTTAATAGCACTTGCTGGATATTATTACGTTAGTATCAGAAGCTTTGTTTGTTTGTAACTTCGTGTTGTTAAACATTATTCTAAAATTAACTCTGTAATTCTTTTTAGCAATTATGAATACATATTTTCGTGCGCATTATCATTTCAAAATATATCATACTAGAACGATAAATAGTAGTTTTTCATTACAGAAATTTCGTCATTTGTAATTATGTATCGTGATACACATCAGTGAAAGAATCCGTATCCCAATATGCAAAGTGTATTTCACTCGATACAAAAATATACATTACTAGGTCATCTATTATAAAACCAAGTGATTTACATAATTTCTATGTTTGATGTTCAGCCAGCTATAGCATATCTGACTCATAGTACAGCCGTACATAACTACATAAGAACCTTGCTGTAGCGATGCACACCTATATCTCCTTATCGTGCATATAAACTTCTCCCTCTTTCTCAGCAGCATCATTATCACCGCGATCCAGTCCTATAGTCTCTCACAATCCTAAACACCGTGCAGCCTTGGCAGTAGAAAAGTGTACCCATATCTCGGGGCAAGGTAGGCGTCAAGCACCATCAGCTACAATACACATAGAACCGCTGTCGCTCGGCGTTTCAAGGCTGCCCGCGAGAGAGCCATAGGTACTTATTGTATCAAGTCTCGTTAACGGAGACGTTCATTCACTCTCTAGCTCGCTCGCGCACACACTCGATCAGGATAATGATGATGATGCCACCGCACATAGCGCTGAAAAGAGTGAGAGAGGGACGCGAGCAGTGCTATACACCGCAGTACACATCGCAAGCTCGAGTGACCCGCACTCGACAGATTGATCTAGTTCGCCTCCGGTACACCCGCGATTCTCACTACGTCCCTCGGACGCACCAACACGCGATCGAGTTGCGCACTCGCTGCTTGTGCATCGATATTACGTATACACATACATTGCAGGGGATCGGTTAGTGGTATCGGTCGGTATCAGCGTGCAATCGTCGAGGTATAGCGTGTTTTGTACTGACGGTCAGGTGGCGGCAATGCCGCACTGCCTGTATCCATGGCTATGCCTCCGTCTGCCAGCGAGAGCCCGATCGGTGCAACCGTCAATCTCACGACAATGGCAGCTCTCGTGCGCCTCAAACGGGGAAGCGTACAGCTGAGGCATGCTGCGCGTGAAGTTAGAGGTATCTATATTGCCTGAAGTTTCGAATTATTTAGGGGAAAAATGCGTCGTAAAATAAAAAATGTCCCGTAATTGAGTTTCATTATTCAGTTACTCCACACATGAATGAATGAATGTTTCACGGTAGCAAATAAAAACTAGTTTGTGTTATGGTTAAGTTCTGTATTTATTATCTCAATTGAAAATTTTTCTCTTCTAATTGAATTATTTTTACATTGTTTTCGTGATTGACATTTCGTATAATAGTTTTACTATTGTGTAAAGTGAAAAAATCTATCTCAACATTCTCGACTATACAGGTTTATTTCGTTCCAAAAGAAGTTCTGCTACATCGAACATTAAGTTTTATAAGAAAATAAGTCCGATACAAAAGTCCTTTGGTTAGTAGACCAAAATCTAAAATGAAGTTTTATGCTTCCTTTGGTACTCACGCCCTACTTTAAATACTGTGATGAAGAGAAAACATCGTTCAAAATTACCACCGGTTTCATAATTTGAATAATAGGTATATTTTTCACGAAATATCCTTTTTCCAAGATAAAACGATCATCTCATCATTTCTCTCATTCAGAGAAAGTAACTCAGTCCCACCTGCACGTGTCATAACATCGTCAAAACACGCATGCGAATCGATCCAAAATAACCCAGAATCTGTGAAAATACATTTCGCCGTACAGATAAGAATACAACTATATACGTTGTTTGTAATTGCCGCGCCACCTACATATTAGCCAGTTAAAAGAGAATTAAAAAAAAAGAGGAAAACCGAACGAGACAACGACATTGGTACCTGAGATAATAAAATCCATGCGTCAACGATAAGATGCAGTACACGCTTACGTACAGTAAATACGTAGCCCAAAGCCGAGGCGCTATTGCTGATGGGCACACAGTATACACAGACGGCTAGACGATCAAGCGATATCCGCTAAAGTTTCTCTTCTTCTCTCTCGCCCGAGTCTGTCACGCGGAAGTTCGGTTTGTGATTGCATTGTGCCGCTCCTGTGCTCGTGGGATTTTTCATTTTTCTTATTCATATGGGAAAATGGGGAAAGATCAAGAGATGCGCAAGCTCAGAGAAGCATCGAAAGAGCATGCAGGTAAATTTTGATGAAGTGCCAGCAGAAAACGAGTGCTTATTGTTTTAACATCTGCTGACTCGGGCTGCGCGACAGCTTTTAAAGCGGGCGTTCTTTCTAATTGGAAAGTTTTTCTTTCATTATTCGACTAATTTCGTGTGTGAAGAGAAAAAAAGAATCTCGTGCCGGAGAGATGGTGTAAGAGAATTTCGTGTTAATCGCTTATACGTGTGTATACGGGAGGTGGAACAATACCGCGGCTTATATCTTATCTGACTGACACGGATATTAAAATTTTATACGAAAAATTGTGATTCTTTCGACATGAATATATCCACATATTCTTGTTGTTATACTGTGAATGATTGATTTGTGTTCACGTGTGTTTATTTTAAGTTGTTTTTTGAGGTATGTTGATATAAATACTATGAATAATAAATTTTTATTCATATTATAAATAGATGGTTTGACATTGATGGAACTGTAGAGTATAGAGTTATTCAGATCATGAAACTTATCGATATCAATAATTTATTCATTTTTCAAACATCGTTTATAATACAAACAAATGCAAAAAAATAAACACATATGTTCTGAGTGTGCGAAAAATAACCAACATCTATGATTTTACCTATCAAAGTCGTCACCATCCACCATTCAGTAAAAATGTATCTACTAATTAAGTATAACTTACACTAAAATTCAAAATGTAAACAAAGTCAAATCAAAAACCGCGCGATCAGTTAATCTTCCAAGCTACTTCGATTACAGACACGTGCAGATCTTCGAGATTCTGCACCTGCGCGATTCCGGTTAATACAGCAATAATATAGACCGACACACATGCACTTCATATTTGCTCTTCATCACCAAAGTCGAGGCCACGCGACGTGCATACCATCTTTCCGCGTGTAATTTACAATTCATCAAGCGAAACTCGAGCGCAAAAAAAAAGAACCAAGCAGAGGAAAACGATATAGTAGCAAGCCGATGATCAAATAGAGACAGAAAGTCGAGTCGCGTCAGATAAGACTCTGAGCCAGAGACAGAAGTCGCGAGGAAATGGATGTTCCGTAGAAGCGCTCGAGAGTATGGCCGAGTTCGTCAAGAGAGGCAGCGTACAGCTGATGGTCAAGCGTAGCAGTGTTCAGATAAAGCAGGCCGCGAAGGAGGTGCGAGGTTAGTCTCGCAGTTTTTTCGCTGGTGGGAAAATAGTGTGTGACTGGCACAAGTGTCAAAGTCGCGAGTGCGGGTAAAACCGGATCGGCGGTGTTTGTTATAAGTTATTTTCTCAGTACGATGCGGTTTCGGAAGTTCTTACCCGAATGTATCTGAATAGATTTTATCGGTTTTGATGTATCGTTTGACGTAGTTTGATTATAAGCAGATGGAAATTAATAATGCAGCAGATTAGCTGTGTATCTTTATTATTTTGACTGATCGTGAAGGTTTATGTCATGTTTACCAAGTGTGACGTGTAAGGTTCATTCGGAAGTTATGATTGGCTAAATTTGAATAACGTTATTAGTGTTGGTATTTGAAAATGTTATAAATATTTTAATACTAGATTCATCTCAGTTTCAATTCCAAGAGTTGTAGTTTTCTTGACGTTTCTATCAGGAATCAAAGTCAACAAGGCAACGCTCAGATATAAATAGAATACTCACACCTGTTTTTTCTCTTGAGTTTCTATATACACTTTATAACGTATTAAGATTTGCAATGAAAAATAAGTGAATCACAACATTGTTTATAGCAATGAAACTTATTTTAAAATTTTCTCATCTTATTGCACACAATGAGTTCAACAGTTTTTACAGCCTTGAACAAGTTTGGCGCCATTAAATGTGTGCAATCAGTCTGTACAAAGCTATATCCAAATATATGTTATCATTAAGCTAGCTTGATATACAGACAGTGTTGTCAGAGAAGTTGACTTCTTCCAACCACTTGGCAAAATACTAAAAATAACCAAAAATACACCTGATGAATATGCTAAGCACGTGATCAGCTATTAATACTAATTTTAATATTTCTTTGATATTTTTCTACTACACATAAAAAAACCGCTGCCAATTCATTGGCACGTAGCTTCCTCCAACTAAATTTATAGTTCCAATAGATAAAAATATTATTTAAAAATACAATGTTAATGCTTTTTTAAATATTTTCAATCTCGATTATTTTGCTGAAGGAGCAATTAAAAAATAATACAAAATATTGTGGATCTGAATAAGTTGGAATGCGTTTAAGCAAGCCATCTGAGCAAGGATTGGCAGTACTCATGTACTATGTCATACTGATGTGTGCGTATATGTATATAATTTTAACATAAATTAATAGGGACGGACTTTAACTACGTGCAAGGACACCCCTATAAGAGGAAGAAAAAGTTTTAAGAAAAATCAGTTTTTACATTTTAGCTCTTTACTTGAGAACCGCTCGACGGAATCGTTTAAAATTTTAGCAGCAAATAGCTTTTTTATAGTTATTCACCAAATAAAATTGAATCATTTGACTGCATTGTTTTAGAGATATGAGGAATCAAAAAATTTTCAAAAAAAAATTTAAACCTTGATATCTTAAGAACCATAGGGATTTGAAAGCTGCGCAATGAACTTAGCCAAGACATATAAAATATCTACTTTTTGCCAAAATCTTAAGTGCAATTAAGCCTTTTTACTTCCGTAATTTTACTATTACAAAGCTTCCGCTAGGATGAAGCAAAAAATTAAAAATACACTTTTATTCTTTTTCAGCTGCGGTACGAGCTCGGCACATAGTAGCGGCTCTGGTAGCGGCTGGCTTTGCGCTATCCGGTGCCGTGGAAACGAGCTCGTCAGTGGCTTTGCTTGCAAACCAGGAGGACAACCACGCGATCATAGATACGTCATGGCACTGCGACATGCTTGTCAACATCTCCAGCCGCAACCGCACCGAGGACGCCGAGGTTATCCTTATGGAGTTGCCGCAGGAGGAGCGCGCCGAGTCGATAATGCGCGAAGCCTTCCTCTGGGGACAAGTGGCTGGACCAATATTAGGTGGTTGTCTTGTCTGGGGCCGATCCGGGCCGTCGATGGTGTTTTCCAGGGCGGTACTGAGTGCCTGTCTGGCTTCTCTGCTGGTACCGGCTGCGTGGAGAGGACCGTCTCATGTTGCGCTCAGGCTGTTTCAGGGCCTTTGTACGGTGAGATTTAAAATTTTTCTAATTTTCCGAATACTTTATTACAGTTATGAATTATCACAATATGCACATCGTGATAAACTCAAGCTAAATACACACATTGTGTTTACTCAGCTGCTGAGTAAATTGATGAATATCTCGCGAGAAGTTGTCATTTTCTGATTGAGATATTCTTTGCAGTGTTTAAAAAAAACGCTTCTATGAAGCCATTATTTGGATTTTCTGTTTAACATATTCAAATCATGTGATTAAGTGTATGAACTTATGGAAAAGCAAATCCAGTCTTCCTTTGAAACCTTTAACATCTTTAATGAATGTTAATTAATTAATTTAATTTTAGGGAGCAACAATGCCCGCTGCTCACATGCTCGCCATGACGTGGTTCAAAAGTACACATAGGAGTTGGTATTTTAGTTGCTACGCAGGTAAAAAAGATTTACATCAGTACATGTAGTAATTGAATATTTTAATTACATGATACTATGAAAAACATTTCTTTCCAGCTGTAAGTGTAGGTTATTGTTTGATGGGATGGATCGGGACGGCGGTAGTGCGAGCTTTTGGTAGAGACTCATTGTGTTACGGTCTCACGATACTTGCATTGTGTTGGTACTTTGCGTTTGGTCGTTTCGTCAAAGACAGTCCCAAATCTTATCAACACGATACTAATGTAAGGCATGCCGTCAGTTTATTAATTATTCTCCTAATTGTATGAGTATTTCAAAGTTATTCGTATCATCTATTGTTGTTTGTTAATTACATGCAACTACAATTTTTATTTTGTAAAACATTCATAAATAACTATAAAGTCAAAAGAGTGCTAAAGAATTCAAAGCATGCGTGCGATTCATTCGAAAATATTCTGAAACGATCAGAATGTTAATCTAATCATTCAACTCCAATAGCGCGGAGAGCGGCTATAACGATAATGAATGTAACACTCGTATACGCGCGCGGGTGTGAAAGTATCGTAAAGTCAACGAACATGTGAAAGATCACGTGCTATCTCGGTTATCGTTACTAATGCATAATTGCACTGATAACAACAGGCGGCAGTAATACCATGGGGAAAGTTACTGAGATCCGTTCCGGTCTGGGCGTCCGCCGTCGCCACAATGGGTAACCAATGGGGAGACGCCACTCTCGCTCTCGGAATGACGAAGTATCTCAAGCTCATTTATGGATTCTCAACCGCTAACGTAATTATAACTTTTATATTATTATTATTTTTTTTCAACCTCCATGAATTCGTATGTTTAATGAAAATACTGACCTTGCTAAGCGTTCTATACGCTTCGGATCGACCATATAATATTTGTGAAATATAAAAATTTTGCATTTCCTCAACACAGGATTCCGTGCTGACGACGCTGCCGCACATCGGGCACTTTATGGCGGCACTCACTTGTGGTTTGCTCGTTGATCACGTGAGAGAATCTAAAATTGTCTCTACTACCACGGCGAGAAAACTCGTTGTATACACAGGTGCATGAATTACGACACTTTTATTTTAACCTCAGTGTATTTCATTTTATTCCCACTAGGTGTAAGTGTATCTGCAAGATTTGCAGGAAACTGCAAATGATTAGAGACTTTGTCGCCAGGAGCACAATGAGAGTTTCAAAATTTTCGTGATTATTAGTTTATTCAAAAATAATTTTCGTAATAGATTAAAATATTCGAAATCAAAGCAAAAGTTAAAAGTTGAAACTCATTACAGCACACTTCATTCCCGCTGCGCTGCTGTTCGTCGCGGGTTACGCGGGCTGCCAGGCGCTGGGCGCCGCCTGGTTGGGTATCGCAGCCCTGCTGGTGAGCGGCACAGCTCCAGCCGGAGCCCTCGCGGCTATCGCCGACCTGGCGCCCGCCGAATCTCCAGCCTGTGCAGCTGCAGCCTGCGCGCTCTGCTCGACCCTCGGGGCAGCCGGCCTCCTCGCCGCCAATTACTTCGTCACTCAAGCGCTCCACGGATCCGTGAGTATTATGTGCTTGCGCTAAAATTGTTCGGACTGCGGTTTTTCTGAAAACGCGCGAATCGACAGCGAGACTCGGTTCTGGTGTGAGAAGGGGAGGTAATCGCTCTATAAGTGCTGTGTGTACCTGCCCGATGGTGTTATTCAACTGCGGGTAATTGGGGGAAGGTAGAGTCTGGGCATTCGTGTGAGATTGAAGATGAGGTGTTGTGGGTGCAATCAAATGAGAGTAATTGAACTGATGGTAGCGTTTACATCTTATTGATTCCGTTTACGGCAATCTATAGAATTGTTGCGTTATTTTCGGATTCGATTGCAGTCGCATTGTTATGCCACTATTAGATTACCTGTATGTAAGGAAAGATTGGCCGTTTTACGGCGCTACCGCTATGAGGCCTGAAGTTTCTATATTTTATGAGAGACATTGCAGTTTCTTTACAGATATATATTTCAATACAGCCTGTGTTTATCACTTTCATTTTTCTTAGAATTTCTTCATTACTCCAGTCGTGCACAGAGAAATTATTCGCTGTAAAGTTGCCTAATCTTACGAAAAAAAATTAGAAAGTGCCTAACAACAATGCATCAAAATGTATTTATCCATTATTCTTACATTAACAGATCGCAGGATCCTGGCGACTGGTGTTCGGTGTGGCCTCGATAGTCTTACTTTTAACCGCTGCAGTCTTTCTGGCCCTTGGCAAGGGTGTACCCCAACCCTGGATACCCTCCGTAGCACGACCTCGTAGCCACGACGTCATTTACGAGCACGACGTGCTCGAGCTGGATTACGAAGATGTCGGCGTACAAACCGAGCCCTACAACCCCTACGATGCTGAAGAAGAAGAGGAGGAGAACACGAAGGAGGAGCAGAAAGAGGCAACATCGGTACACTCGACGATCTCGGTCATCAACGAGTAATGATGTGATTTAACTTTTGTAATTAAGTTGTTTTCGAGAATCTGATCTGTTTCTATTATGTAACTTAGGGATTTTTTAAATCCATATATTAACATTGGTTATTCGCATTCATATATTTTTTATAGTAAGTCTCGATGGTGAAATTTTTTAGTATAATTGAATAGCCTAATTGGATAATGACCAATTTTCAGAAAGAACAGTTCTATCATTTAAGTATTGATAATATATAGAATCAATAGCCGAGAATTAGTTATGTAAACGAATTTGTAAAAACTATTTATACATTAATATTTATAGGATGATATATCCGATATTAGAATATCGGAATATGTAAATACTTCGAATACTTGAAATTTCTATAATAATTATCAAATATCATAAGGTATGAACGTTATGATACTCTTGTATCACCATAATAATCATTGTTAATATTATTCGTAGATCTTAATTTGCAAATTTTGAAAATATATTTTGAATCGTTGCTGACGTTCGCGTCTAAATTGTTACGAATTATTATGCTATTTCCTCCTTTCATTGAATACACTTTTCCACACGGTAGAAGTTTATTGTTCGTTGAGTGATAAATCATCAAAAGTTATAGATAACCCTTCAGACGTAAAGTATAGTTTTATTATTATGTGAGAAAATGTAAATTCGTTTGACACATCACTATGCACAAGATTTATTGTTTTTACATCTTGCGAGAAGCTTAAGCGCGTAATGCAGAAATTCTCAGTAGTTGGGATATTATATACAATTAAACACGTAAGAACATCTGATTAAATGAATTATACAATTTAAATTTATAATAACGTAACTGGAAACGTAAAGGAAGCATTAATTAAAAAGCATTCAAATTTTGTATCATAAAGAAAGTCTTAGTGAAATCCTTTGTTCACGACTATAGAAAAAGGCAGTTTTTGAAAGTTATTTTTCAAACGCATCTTTCTTATTTAGAAGGTTCTCATTTTCCCTTGCATTTGCAAATTTATTGTGCGACTGTGAATGACAAGCTTTTGTCTCCGGAACAAAGAAAGTCTTTTCAGCTATGCAAAAGTGCACATTATTTACCCAATTAGAGGTACACCGAAAGAAAAAAATTTGTCCCATTCTATACAAATTCCCTTATACTAAATGTCAAACAAGCAAAAATACTGCCTTGTCCTCGAATAAAAGCGAACGTTAAGTAGATCACTGTCTCCAGCTAAGATAATGATAACGTATGAGGTTAGTCCATAGTTTGAGCGAAATGCAAATTATTTCCGCTCACGCATGAATGTTACGTCTAAATATGTACTCTGTCGCATAATGATTGAAAAATAAAACTAAAAATATTAAATTTCATGGAACTTCTCTAGTATACAAGAAAAGTAATGAGGAAAAACTCCGCCAATTCCGTATAAGCAAGCGAGCCCAATCGCTCTTCTCGGTAAGCGTAATCGACATTTAGAAATCTTGCCGATGCGCTCCCGGCAAAAACGTTCGCGAAACGGAAAGCCCTCGTATACTTCCACTTTTCTTTGTTCAACTCTCCCAGTAGTGACACGCGGCCCGCAGACACAGACTCCTCCGTATCCCGCGAGAGGTGCTCGTTCGGCGGTGCATAAGTATAAGTACAGTACTTTCGCAAAATGAGCCATCCCGCGCGCGAGGCCTCGCCAAGTTGCATTGCGAAAAAAACGCGTATACCCGCAGAAAGAAATTTCAATGCGTGGAAAACTGCGCGAGTAAAATCCCATGGAGCGCCCTGGAGTATAGCAGCAGGGGCTCGAGCCTATGTGTTGCAACTCGCGGCGATGCTAATTATTACCAACACATAGACAGAGCGAGAGAGCAGCGTCGGCGGCAGCACGTCATTATGTTTCCCCTGTGTGTCGGCTTTTTCAGGCTTACGAAATGAATTCTCACACTGTGTCTTATCCATTTATCTCGCTCTTTATTTTGACGATATGGGGTATAAGGATGGAAAGAGGACGCAAAACGCGCACGTCCGTATAAATCTATATTACACTGTAGTTTACATAATTCTCTCGTATTTACAACGATGTTTTCCGATCTTAAGATATAAGCTTATAAAAGAACGTATCCTTTGATTTCATTACATTACTAGGGACATGCGTATGCTTGATTTTTTAATTATACGGTGTAGTACATGAGACGTGAAAACAAGTAATGCAATGTTATAAACTTCGTACGTACAGTATAAAAATATGATGATAATAATAGTAATAATTGGTCGTCGGCTTTTTGAAAAGTATCAGAACAAAGTTGAATATAGGTACTAATTAAAAATTAATGTCTTGTAATACGCAAACTCTTAAAAAGCACGACGATCCTCTGCTGAAGAAATAAAATTTGACTTACAAAAATAATAGTTTGACAAAACTTAATAATAAATAATAATAAAAATAAGTATTCAATCATTTTCTCGAGCACTTGATGTTACCACAAAATCTTTATCCGCGATTAGGTGACCTACATCTTCTTTCTCATCTCCTTCTCGTCCTCGACGTCCTCCCCGAGAATTTGTACGCTTCTTATAGGTCCAGACTTTCGATATCTGTTGACCGGTGGTGCTGTAGTTGTCATTATCAGCGTGTTTGGCATCGCCACCGGTCTTTCGGCATTGATAGCCAACTGTAACATCCTCAGTAAAAGAGCTTCTCGGATCTGAGGTGGTAGGATCTCTTCGCCTTCATCGCGTACCTCTTGAGTGTAGAACTTTTGCCTGTAGACACGTTTCGAGTATCTAGGTGAGTCTGGATATTCCTCGTACTGATTTTGCTGGTACAGAGGGTTTATGGCTCGCGTGTACATCGGTGCTCTTCTCAGAGGTACCCTTTCTGGGTATGTTGCTTGAGGTGGCGGTGGTAGTGGTGGTGGTACTGGGGCGACAGGTTCAGGAGCGTAAGGAACCTCACCCCTTGGGATGGGTGCAGCTTGGTAAGCTGGCTGGTAGGATGGATAAGGCTGCTGATCGTATAGAGCATCCTCGAGGTAAGTCTTTGGGTAGCTGAGGGCCTGAGCTCCATATTGACTGACAAGAAGACGTCTCAACAGTAATTGAAAATCACGACGACTGAGAGGTGGTGCAATAGGATTTGGAGGCTCCGGTGGCAGGGCATATTGTCCCATTCTGTAAGGATATTCTGGAGTTATGTTCTGGTATTCTCGCTCATCTTGTGGTAATGGTTGGGGTACAGGTGCAGGTCGCAGAAGTGGTCTTCGGGGATCTGATAATCCTTCTTGATAGGCCAACTGACGCTGATAGGCAGCTCTTTGACGAGCCAAATAGGCTGGATTTACTGGTACTCGAGGTGCTGCCTCTTCTTGCTCTTGGGCCGCTGGTGGTGAATCTGTTAGATAGTGAATATTAGCATCAGTTGTACCTGGACCTGTATACAACGGTTGTTGAGGAGTTTGAAGCAATCTACTGAATTCCGGTCTAGACAGTAGCAGCCTATTAAGAGGAATTTGGCGATATCGTTGATCTGCTTCCAAAGTATTTTCATCGGCTGGAACAAGGATACCACCAGCTGGAAGATCCCTCAGATAGGCATCAGGTTGCTGGCGAACGTAGACGGGCTCCCCATTTTGACGAACGTATTCCCGAGGATCTCCTGGGGCTCGTGTGGTGGTGCGAATGAAAACCTGCTGGGCTGTGTTACGATCCTCTTGAACATGATTCTTCGTTTCATGTTGTTCGTATGTTCGAGGTGTCTGCTCGAATTTAGCCGGTCCGTTATCCTGATTTACGTAAATATGTTTTTGTCGTTCGTGTCTAAGGCTAGCTGCCCTTTGAGCTGATCTCGTTGGACTACTAGTAGTGAATAATGGACGGGATGTGGATAAAGCGCCTCCATAAACGTCAGCGTGATCGTCTTCATGTTCAACAACTGGTGTCGATGCTTTGGTTGTCTCCTCCTGCAGCTGTCGCCTCAGAGCGTTACCAGTAGTGATCTTCACTTCTTCCTCCTTGTCTTCGAATTCTTCAGTAATTGGTCGCAAATTGTGATCAACAGGTCGCTTCGTGAAAATTACTCTTCTAAGTGACGAGGATTTATCACTGGAATTAGGTCTAGTGATTTGAGAATCTTCATCTACGATTTCTTCTTCCTCGAGTGCAATCGGACGTTGCTGACCGTTTATAACGAAGCGATGTCTTCCCTTGGGCCGGACAAAACTGGATCTTGTGGGTCCCTCTTTAGATGTCGTAGTCGTGGTCGATGTTATTGGGGCGGTTGTGGTTTTGCGTGTTCTTGGAATCGATTGGACTACAGAAGACTTCGTAGCCGATTCCGTTGAGGTGGAGAAGACGATGCTCGGTGATTTCTTGGTGGTCGTCGTAGTGCGATTGTTGCGAGGAATGTTCTGGACTACTGATATCTGTTCCTGCAATGGCGAGACGGTGGTTGATTTAAAGCCTGTTCCATTGGAGGAGGAATAGGAAACCCTCTTTATTTCGCCATTCGCGTCGACGAAACCGAATGTACCCTTGATGTTGCCTAATACATCGCGGCTCTCGACCTAGCAAACGTTTTTCGATTTTGGAATGTGTTTATCATAGTTAAAAAAACTACTAAACATTCAGTGCAAGTACATCTAATAATTTGGTGCTTATAGTTTAGAATTAATTTGCATTCAATACAAATTTACTGATACTAGCTTTAAAAAAATTAATTAATTGATATTAAAAAATAGTCAACTTCAAAATAGAAAAAATAATCGTTTTGAGTGGTTGTATAATGCGATTCGAAGTGACTCTATTTTTCTGTCGAAACTATTGTTTGATGTGGGCATTCATTCTTCTAAAAATACTTAAACTTACTTTAAAAGATCCATCTCCGGCTTCGTACCCGTAGGTGTAAGAACCGTCTTCGTTAATCTTGCGAATTTGTTTCAGGATAGCAACCTGATGATCATGTTGAGTCTCGGAAGTTTGCTGATCGGTCACGTTTGAACACCCGGCCGTTGCCAGGCAAAAAAATGCCATCAGCCATGGCGTCATCTTAAAAATTATTCAACTTTTACACACGTACGGTAAATACTAATATAGAGTAAGAAATAGCTACTTAAAAATTATCATTGATTAAAAACTCAATGGATCATACGGATTATCAGAAAAAGTGATTTAATTTGAAAATAAAATAAAAGAAATGATTGAAAATGCTTTTCGAAAAGCCTGTAATACTAGTAAACATGCAAAATTATTAAATAAAACTTTATTCATTTTCAACATGTCACATGTATATGAGTACAATTCACTGAACGGATCTCTAGTAAAATTTTCAACTGCAACACTGTTGCTTCTAAATCAAAGTTTAAAATAAAAGAAATACGAACGATCGACCGTAATATAATTCAAAATCACTGTTCAACTATATCGCGAACAAACTACTCATTCGCTCGTAAAGCCGTAATACGCCTGCACAGGCACGGACGACGCAAGGAACAACACTGAAACACTGAGAGAAGAAAAGTATGGCGGCAACTGGCAAGTGAGCGAGGCGGTAGAAGTATAGTTGTACCTTGGGACTGGAAACCATGGTACCGCGGATGCGGTGAATGTTGACAATGATGTGAGCGGGGTACTGAGCGGCGTTATATATAGAGTGACACAATACTTAGCCGCCGCCACCACCCTTCCACGCCTCCTACTTCGCGAGTCTGTTCTCGCGACTGTGCCACTCGTTCCTCCTCGATGCGTTCAACCTTGACGACCCCCGAAAACATCCCGCCCCACCGTGGATGTGAGAATCTCTGGAGCACTACTCTATGGAAAAGTCGCACCGGGGATTTTGGATTTGACGAAAGTCTTATGTAACTAATAGGTGTTAAATTTTCGGAAATATCATTTCCGTTTTACTGACACCGTTAGGATTTAACATATGGGTCATGCATGATGCGTTAGATTTCGGTGATATTTTATTAACAAATATTTTGAAGAAACGGTACTTTTAGAGATGTTAGCGACTTTAAAACTAATCATATTTAAAAAAAAATAAAAGTAATGCGTATTGATTTTATCGGAAATATATTATTTGAACGATACGTTTTATTTTAATGGGAAATCGATCATTGAACAAAAAATTTATCGTTTCATAAAAATGTATGGCTATTGCTTTTGCGTAATAAGTAAACTCCTTAGAATATGTAAAGGAATGCTATATAAAAAGTAGAATCATGATGATCCGGCTAAAATTCTTATTAGTCCTTCTCATAGTTTTGATGATAGGGAGATGTTTCAAGACATTTTTATTTGGATTACATCGATACATATATTTATTGCTTGCTATTAGAACATTATAGTAATTGTTTATAATCATCTTTTAATTAATTTAAAAATGTATTAATGTTATATTACGGAATGATCATATAGACATCTCCTTTTCTTATAAGGACCCGTTAATCCTAGTAAAACGTATCATCAACGAATTTCAATTGTAAAATTAAATCATCGAGGCATCGCGGCAATCCGTTTGCATAACTTAAAGCTTGATTATCCGCGAAATTCAAATACAGGAAGATAAAATATTTCGCAAACCCTATTTCTCTTCATTCTCTCCTCTAAACAAACAAACAAACGCGATTAGAAAACAATTCATTTTTTCGTTCCACGTCTCGGCGGGACTGGGAATAAAAACCTTCTCAAATGCAACCGTAAGCGAGTTTGAAAGAGCAAAGTAGCGACGCGCGTGTGCTCGACCCGCGATGATACCCAACTTGCGCGCGTGCTGAGAATCCCAGCCGCAGAAAAAATACATTTAGCAATGCGTTTCTTTTTCTGCTCGCAAAGAAAAGATAAGAGAAGCGTGTCTACATCCAAACGGGTAGTCCACAGGCACAGGGAGAGCTACGCATACACTGAGAGGAAGTAAGAGGCTCTACGACAAGGGAGAAGGAGGAGAGAGACGAGCGCGAAATTCACTAAAATAAGCGGACAGACGCAGACGCACAGAAAGAGGAGGCGCGGAAAGGTGCCGCTGTAGAGACGAGTCGCGGAGATTCGCGGGGACAAGTGAAAGCCACGTGGGAGTTGACGGGGTCTCTTTAAGAACAGTAGTAGTAGACTGTAAAATGTGTAACAATAGTCAGCTCTTTCCCATACTGTGGCGGCAACAGCCGGGCCATTGTGGGGCCGCTCGCTCGCGCGCACATCGAATCTCGAGAGTCACTCCCACAGGACAATTATTACATCACGCAATTTCCTACGGGGATATTTCGCATCTCTCGTCAGCGAGCTATACGCGCGCGCCGCAGCGGCTTTGATTCCGCTCGGATAGCTGCCGGCGCGCGCGCGCTCGTCTGACGTGAATACACGCCCCACCCAGCGAACTCGTTCGCGCGCTACTCCCTATTAATATGCATCGAACGATTAAGATGGCTTATCGTGAACGCTTAACGGTTTCACACACTTCGGGAATATTGTGTACAGTACTAGACTGGAACTTCCTAGACGAGGGCTTATGCTATATAGATAGCATGGGGGCTCGCGTATGAGAAAGAAGTGGCATTTGTGAAATACCAAGCGCTCCGCCATTGAAGATGAAAGCTACGATTTTAGACTCTGTTTCTTCTGTGTCTCGCTTTTTCTTTCGTTCTGGGCGACCGATCGCGATTGCGGGCGTGTAATTAGGGCTTCGAAGAGCAACAAGTGTTCCGAGAAGACAATATGAATTGGATGAGTCGAACTCGGATCTGCAGAAGTGTGAAGCGTTAAAGTGTAGGGTTCGGTAAGGGTTGTTCTGGACGTTGGTCAGATCGAATGGTTTATGCGCTATTTAACCGAATATGATCGACTCATACTTTTTTACGAAACCTTTTTGGCTATGGCATAGAAAGTCGTTTCACTGTGCTGTTGTTGATTATCTATGAATATATAGTGATATTTCTTTTAGACCTAAAGTAACGCGCAAAAAATGAGGACATACTCGTCATAGTAGGTGTAGCGATATTCGATGGAAATGATTGCTCCAAAAATTGATTGCTTCATTTTCCAATTCACACAAACGCTGCTTTGCTCATTAGCTCGAATTAAATGTATAATATAACGCGGAGCTGTAAATTGGGGCGCGAAGCACGCATTTCTGCGCAAACATTCGGAGATACGCGCTACTGGCACGCCTCCTTCATTACCCACGAAATGACCAACATTCTTCGCATGGGAACTAACCGATTGTCTTCCTCTTTCGGCACTCGAGACTTACAAAAAGCGTTGCATCCGACGAAAGAAGGGTACATACTCATACCTGCAAAAGTCTTACGACATCGCCGAATTAATCAAAAAATGCTCAGTACTATCGCTACATAAATTTTTATTTTGAGAAACTAGATTTTTTTAACGTATACAGGTTATGCAAAAAAAAGAAATTGTTTAAAAATGATCAATCTAGGTTCAATTCAAATGGTTTAATTATAAATGTATTTCAATATATTTTTATTACGAAGAGTAATAAATGATAAACGTAAAACTATGAAATCAATATAATATTGTTCTTAAAATTTCGAAAGTGTATCCATACTCTAAATACAAACTGAACATTGGACCATCCAAACCAGAAGGATTTAGGACGTTCCAGTGAAAAGTTAACATCTCAGTTTTCAGCCGCCAAGAATCTCATGAAAATCTTTGGAACGTCGTTTCGTCTCGCAAACTTAAAGTAGTCGCAATATTCAGAAGAAAATGCAAAAGCTATCATTTTTGCCAACTTCCCTTGACGCTGACGTTTACGATCGCATGAAATCTGTACCACACGAGCCGCCGTTTTCTTACAAAAGCTCGTACGCTGCTTCCGCAGCAGCGACTGGCTATGACAATACAGCACGGCCCGACGCACTTTCCCGATGAATTACGTTAATTGGGGTTAGTTGAGACGTTATACACTGGCTTTTGACAACGTCGACGAATGCGATGATTTGGTCGTTGTTATGTCAACTCTCACGAGGATAACGTAGAGCAATAGCAGTAGCACGAGGCACTTCTCATTTATGACCAGCCGTGAGACACTTTTTTCATTAGCGCTAAAATTAAGTTTGTATTGTTGCTGAAGAAATTTAAGTGCTTTATAAACACTTTCGTTTCACTTTTTTTCATCGAATCATGGTTATGTGACAATGACGTCATTTACTACCTTCTCAGGCGTGTGTTTAATTATACAAGCTGAGGTATGTATGCGACTTTACATATCTTCTATAGTGTAAGAATTACAATTTTGTTGAATTATTTTTTAATCAAAATGTACGATTTATACTAGACTTTAAAATTACAGTTTATTTGTCATTATATTTCAATGACGTGCATTAAACGTATCACATGAAGAATAAACTAAAAACCAAGTGATGTATATTAATTTGAGATGTATTTTGATTTAGTTGCATCAAGAATACTAAAATTTTAATAATAATCTGTACACTTTTATTTCAAGCAGACTCTTAACCTTCTCCCCCTCTCGCCGATAAAGCACCAGATCCTTCGCAACAATTGATAATGTGAATGTACAAACGTAAGTGAAACTGTGAATCAAGATTTCCCCTGCATACGATGCAACCACATGTAAAGAAGTGTATGGTGGGTTGTGCCTGACAGGCGTTGGTTGGAAAACCTCGTTTTTTTCATATCTGCAGCAAAACCAAAAATTATTATGCTGCATGTAAATTTCGTTATAACAATATTAACAATGTTTAAATACACTAACATATTTTTTTTCCATAAAGTACGATATAAAATACCGTATGAAAGTATGAAAGCTTTGTACTATTTTTAGAAATATGAAAATTTTAATTATATGTGTGTCACTATAAGTGATGTTATTTTATCACAAGCGACTTGATGAGCAGAGCAGCTATAAAATCGACTTTTCCTGCGTTAAGCAGCATTCTATAAGTAAGAAATCTTGCACACCTATACGACACGAGTTAGCATCAATGATGGCCCCTTTCACCTATAAATGTTTTACGATACGTTAATTCGTTGACGATTCTCTGTGTCATAAATCTTATAATACTTTACCATCAACAATGTCTTGATAAGATTTATTATATTTTGTTTCTACGATTGTTCTGTTTTTTAAATTCGTATCATAATTAATATGTAAAATTTTTCAAATATATACTGTAAAAATGTATCAAAAAGTATTAAAACCACAACTTCGGGCAAATTCTACTGTATACTCGATACAAAGAAGAAGTTTAAAATTATTTATTACACAACTAACCTATGATTATCTTGTCCGTGACATACCATATCAGGTATTGTACATAACTATAGACTTTTTACACATCAATTCACAAAAAAGATAAATACATTTATTATAATGCTGAAAAATTATTCAATATTAATAACTGTTATATTTAACAGGAAGCGATTCTACTTTAAAATGAGAAAAATGTGAAAGTATACGAGCAATTTTTAATGGCGCATGATTGAAAAGTTAATGATTTAATGATATGTCGAACTCGTGAGTGGAAGTAAAATAAAATCCATAAAATCCAAATTCAAAAAATCATTAACTCTGTTCAATATTAATCATTAATCCATTAATGAAGTATGTTATATATGTGTATATTATAAGATAATTGTTTCATTTAACATCACCATTATCTCAAATCCATAAAGTTAATAATTCAGTAAATATGCTGATTGCTTTTATAAGAATGTCATTGTCATCGTTTCTTAACACATTATTACAATGGTTAATGGGACACTTTTTTGTATTATAACTCAGACACTTACGAGACATTACAAGTGCGGTAATAATTAAACTAATGTTAAAACCAAACAATAAAAATTTATTGTTTGTTCTAAAAATTCGCAGTTCCAAAACATAAACGTTCATTAAATCCTTTTTACATAATTCCAAATGAATCGGTATGCTCAATTTTCTAACCTCTCTTAAAAAAGTAATGGGCTTTGTTGTGAAGCATTTAATTGAATTAAGAAACGCCAATCAGAAATACAGATTTTATTATATTACCTACAAACACTTCAAACTGTTGGCGCTAAGCAGGCAGCAAAATTTAAATGTTAAATATGACATGATAATAAGGAGTGCGCGAAGCGCACTTAAATTTCCTAGTAGAGTAAACAACAGATCAATATTGGTGAGTTATATCAAAAGGAAAGTAAAAAAATCCCAACGAAAGCAGCTATTTCGCCAGGTGCATAAATTTTGAGTAGAACGAGTGCACATTCATTGAATATTTCAAATAACTTAAGTCCGCAAGCCGGCGCGGTGAGTGCACAAGCAAAGCTAAATATGAGCTATTAATCCGCGAAAACATATTTGCCAGTCGATTTCGCGCGAACCAACATTTTACTGCCCGGCGAAGTAAAAAAAGCCTCCGAGGCAAACTCTTGCGAAATATTGAGTAATTTGTATCGAAACGAGTTTTCGTACGTATGCGTACATGAACTCCCACCGAAGCGAAAGAAGAAAGAAGAAAAACCAGAATGACAGATTCAGCGAAACTCACTCGCTCGACCGATATATCTCGAATCGTGCTTTGTAGCACGCGCAAAAGCACAAGTACATATCATATTATTTATTTCAGCGGCAGTGAGCTTCAATGTGCATAGCCGGAGCACACGTGAGCGCGTTGGATAATGAATGCGGGATTACGGGCATAAATTGCGATCGTTTTACAAAGTGACTACCTGGCCGAGCTGCAGGTAAAAGGAAAGGAGTGGAAAAAAGCGCAGCCGAGAAAGTAAGCGGCTTTCGCCGCGCGGCGAGGCGATGATCTCTCAGCAGGGCACACGCGGATTATAGACTCTTACGGAGAGACGACGCGTGACATACAGCAGCAGCAGCGGCGACGAGACAACGACCGCAAAACCGCCGACTATATGGAACATAATAACCTTTATCTAACGGCGAGCGCGCGGGTCAAGGTTAAGTGACACCTTCACCGGCCAATATTGACTTTATAAATCAGCGGTGCGCATCGAGCACATAATAGCGCGGCCACGAATTGACAAGGGGATTCGTGTTTGAACTGAAGATAGAATCGCTATAATTTAATTAGCTGAAAATGTGGTGTTTCTTCAATGCATAATTAAACTGATTCACAACTGTGAAGTGAAATCCTTTTAAAATTGAATGGCAGGACGTTGATCATCGCAAATTAATGCAAGAATTCTTCCAGAAGTCAATGAAGCGACGGTTTGAATCCTGTTAATTAAGACTTTCTCAGCTGTCTTGCCGAGGTGTACGATTACATTGTGCGTCTCACATTGTTAAAAACGTCGGGAACGTGTCACGTTTGATGCGTTTTCTCTCTCGTAACGAAATTGGTCCACATTTTTGCACGACACCAACACTGCGTTTTCAGGCTCTGTTTAAAGACGATCATTATAAAATGCACTAGAGGATGCGATTGTTGTAATAAAATTAAATAACGATGTGATCGTGATTCAAAAATGTCCCGCTTATTTTGTAAACGTCATTATGTTATGTGTTAGAACGCATAATGCATTTACTTTGTGCAAATACTGGATAATTTTCACAAATTGAAATTTATTTATCATCGCAGACATAAATATGAGCTAATATTCAGCGAGTAAAACTCTTTCTGAAATATCTCGTTAACAGCGTAGATTTCAATTTAACGATTCTTCAAAGATTTTTTTACTTTTATACAGTTTTTAATGCACTCGATACAATTATCTGATAAATTAACTTCATATAATGTAATAATCACTCCGGATAAATTAAACCGTTTAAAGTAGTTTCGTAAACGAGTCGGAAAAAATCGCGTATGTTAAATTAGCCCGTAATTACACGTGGCGAAGAAAAGAAATCACAATGGAGAGAGAGATATGTATATAGAGCTACACGCGCTCTTTGCATTTTTTCGCTTTCATTTACTTTCACTGATTCGATGATCTTTGGTACTCCCACGTTATCACAAACTTCCGGCGCATAACGGCCGCTTGATGGAAATGTTCACGCTTCGGAAATCGATGTGACGCGCGATAACAATGCGTACACTTCACGGGTCAATGGTTTCGCGAAATTCTTTGTTGTTTTTATTGGGCGGCGGACAATAAACCCTATCTGTATTAAAAACAAGCTACCTATGTATAATAGTATCGATGCAGCGTGAATTGCTCTGCATGTACATTGTACACAGCTGTACATGTGAGAATAAGGCTAACTCAAATCTCATTAACATCGAATAACCGCAGGATCGGGAGAAAAAATTAAGTATGCTTGACGTGCGCTTTTGTTTCTTTTCGCTTTTATTCTTCGCACGGCACGTATTGCCCATAATTGGAAAAAGAAAGGGTTACGCTAACTGCGGGATGAAGCCAAAAATCTTAATCGATTCTTTGACGTGGAAAAATTATTACAATAAATCGTGTGTGCCACTGATGTATGTGCGTGTATGCTCTTTGTTAGCTTTTGTTTGCGTTGATCTTAATTTCAACATAAATTAATCGTGCGCGAAAAAGAATGAGTTTTCGCACTTATACCTTTGTTCGCGGCGCAAGCATAAGCGCGAGCATAAGCGCCTGAACTTATGTAGATTTATCCAAGGTTTTTAATGAGAGCTTGTTCTTTTGCGCATGAGCTCTGAGATTTGCAATTCATTATTATAATTAGTTTGCAACTTTCTTGTTAACTGTAAACAAAAATTCGCTGGGAAGTACAGGCAGTTACAGCAAAAGCGTTCTAAGCAGACTCAACGAAGAGCAGTTTTGGTATAGGTGACCGTCCGCTGTATATATGCACTGGGCTTGTAGACAACGTTGAGGGAAATAGAATAATGCGTGTGCACCACCTATCTTAACTCGCCAGAGACTTGGAAGGTTTTAAGCGACGAGACCAATCCAAAACTGCATTGTTTTGATATGTCGTGGACTACACGTCCACAAAAATGGAAACGAAATTTAGATTTCAATAATCATGTTTATTTACATATGATCAGTTTAAAATTCCGATTCAAAAATCTTTCCTCCGAGTACATGTTTAACCGGGCTAAGAATCTTTCGACTGAATGACACGTGACACAAGCGAATCAGAGCATTACTCCTGTCGCTCCTTATCATTAAATTTCGTCACAGCTAAAACACACGCTCTCTCCTTATAAACACCCAGTTCCACCTCGAAAAGCTACACACAACATTGCAAAATCCTTATGTCACGTATTATGCCGCGAGATCGAAACGCGTGTACAGGTTTAGAAAATCGTCGAGCACTGACGCCTATAGAACACCGCACACGGAATATTTAAAAACTAGTTTTCCTTAATAGAATTAGTGCCTGCGCTCTACACTCGCGTGCGCGGCTCCCGCGGGTAATTTTTCACGTAAGAACGGCACACACAGCAACCCGCGTAACAAACCCGCTCATTACTGCCCTGGAATCCAATGCGTGTTCTTCTCTCTACCTATATAATACCGTTGAATTTTCCTTACGAGAAAGTTACTTCCGTATAAGTGCATGCATCGTCGGTCGCGAGAGCAGTAGCTCAGTGGGTATATACATCGGCAAACGAGCTTTTAGTTATCGCGAACGCGCGAAAAGAGAGTGAGAGTCAAGTGGAGAAGGAGCAGAAGTTTCCAAAGGCGGAGCTGAGAAATATATACGTTTTAATGTTATACATTAAAGCAGAGCCAGGCGGAATTCATTGTTTCTTAGGACTGACGCGCTAATCGCAGTGTGTGTATGTGTATGTATACCGGGATTACGAAATGCCACTCGTAATAGTTAATTACTTAATAAGAAATTACCGCGAAGTGTTCTCGGTATCGTTGACTTCCAGCGTGACGATTACGGCCGAGAGATGAACTAGACGTAAATTGGCGTGCGGAGCCTTTCGTTACGGGTGTAGCTTTTATTGGAAGCAAATGCTTTACGAGCAGTCTTTTTTTTAATAATTAATTAATTTTTAGCGCGCTGATACGATCGCGGGCGAGTTTTGAGGCTGCATTACGAAATTGTTTTGAAACGTTCGGATTTAATTTTCGCGGTTGCTTTTCAGTGCTGCTATTATTATGCGATCGTTCAGAGTGTACGAAATTCGCGCATGTCTGCATCTGAGACGACCTTAGCGGTCGTTATTCCATAAGGATGATAATAAGTCAACCGCGTTGCAAAAATATCCAATACACCTCGTAACAGTCCATTTGAAATATTCTTATCCATAGCACATTTTCTGTTTAATTTACGAATATACTCTCCGTTCAAAGCTTTTCGTAAACATTGAGAAACGTCGAGCACAACAAGCGTCACGCTAATAATTTTGAAACGATCCACCTCAATCTTATTTCAGAGATCGGATGCGTGCATCGTGTTTAGAATACAACATCGGACGATTCCCAAGCTTATCGTCTGCGCACGTAACTTTTCGCTGTTAACCGAGTTGGAAATCCTCGGCCGCAACAATAATTGAAGTAATAAAGAAAGCCCCGCAGTCTCACAGGCTCTCGAAAAAACAATGGCTTCTCCAGCGTCATAACGAAATATTTCGTCAATCGCGTCCGCGGAACAAGCTTGAGTGACATCGCAGTATAGGCCAATCCATGTATACTTACTTTGCATTCCGGACGCTGAGGGGGACCCGAGACGGATCGTCGCGCTTTTACGAGCGCGCCGTCCGTTGAGAAATTACCCGCTAGAGTCGAAGTCGTAAAGTTGTCGCGCATACTACAGTGTGGATCCTAAAGTATATTTCGGATGGATGAGAGGTGTAATAAAGGCACCGATCATGACTCTCTCGTCGTAACGTGTTTCATTATTTCTCTTTTTTTTTATTTCACGATCATAAACTTACAAACAGTATAAAAATAATAACTATAACGAAGTAATCTCGATTATCCATAATAATAATTAATCATAATTATAATTGAGTGTGTGTGATGAAGAGTGATGATTGGTAATCGCGATATAATTTCAAAAAATTATCTCTCTTGCTAGTTAAAAGTACAATTTTAAACTTAGGTCATATTTCGTATAGTAATAATAATAATAATAAGATATATTTGTATGTACAGAATGGACCGCCCAAAGTCGATTACAGCCGTATGCAGTGCATACGACGTGGCGTTCGATGGATGTCGAGCACTTGACGGGCAAAAAATATAATATAAAAATAAAACAATTATTCCATCATCTGAATGTACGCTCTTACAAAAAAAAATCATTATCATCTTTGATCCATCAGTGTCGCAATACAAAGCATTGACTTATGCGTACCGACGATTCTCGATGAAATCTCATGTTAATTTCACCAACTACGTACTATATAAAACATTAAAACTCGTAATTTTGATATAATTTCGTCAAACCATAAACATTGGTATTAAAATAGAAACGAATATACAGCCACGAAGCAAGTCCGATCTCCGATGAAATCGCCAGTACGATTTACATAAAAGTAATGTACGCGTGTATAAATAAAGTATACAATTATGATAAAGAGGGAATCACGTCGATGCGCCTTGTGGCGACGTCGCGCTTATACATTCATCTTGGGGAAAAAAGTACACTTCTCACCGAAAAATCGTCGAGATTCGAGCTGACGAGGATTCTTCAACTTTACGCTTCGCTATTTATAAATTCGAATATTTCTCGAGCAATTTAAAGAAAGCACATACAAAATCCATCAGTCAATCAACGGCTGATCTATCGTCACCGCGATTCCCTCCGAATAATCTCCACTCTAGCAATTTTTTCTCTTCCTCCTTCTGGAAAGAAAATCCCGGGGCTCTGCGGCTTTGCGCCTCGCACACGCGGAAAGCGAAACTCGCTTCGCACACGCGAACGCACACGTAGAATGCCATACGTGCAGCGTTTCGCTCGGCATAATATACGCGCCAATGAAAGTAAAGTGCACGCGCGCGGCCGCAAAACTCTCGCTCTCGCGGAGATCGTATGGGTGAGTGTCTCTCGAGAGAGGCTAACAGGACGCGTTACACGGTGAACGGCGCGTATTGTGCTGCCGCTTTTGTAGGACGATCGGAAGCCCGGAGAAGTGTATGATAATTTTGAAAGTCCCATGCAAATGTTCCCGTTTGCGAAATAGCTGCTCTGCTCTGACTTTTGACACGTCGATCGTGTGATTTTTCCGAGGGAAGAATGGGACGTGTCGTTTTGGATGGAGCAAGAGGTACTTTTCGATTTTTCAGATACGACTGCATAGTGCGGGTGACGAAATATTCGAGCGCGCTCGATCTCTGTACGATATCGGAAAATGAAGAAATAAAGAATCCAGTGTATATTCTGCAACCGGTGTGTGTATATAGCTATACATTCTAATTTTTCCATCAGTCGCTACTCGTAAATTTCGCCGCGAACTCGTACGTACTCATACACATAAAGATTTTTGCGTCCGATCAAAAACGAAAGTTCCTCCGCATTTCTCCTCTTCTTCCATACGCAAGCCGGGCAATTGTTCTCCTTTAACCGCGTGGCTAACAGTACAAATAATTCTTCCCCAGCGTAAACACGTTTATTTATATAACCGCGAATAAAATGATATCGACCGCTGCAAAAGTATTAAATCTCTCTCCCTCGCGAGCGTATAACGTAGATACAGATAAACCGACGGCGCAGAGTCGCTCTCTAGCACAGCCCAGAGGTACACAGATACACGTGAGCTCCGTGTAAATTCACTTTGGCCTGCATGAGTGCGCGCTCGAGCGACCGCTTGCGTAACTGTATACACGTATAAGAGCGCCGCGATCTCTCTGCTATGGTCGATTCCCGCGTAGTGCATATGCGTAAGAGTAAGAGTGAGAGAGAGAAGAGTGAAGCGCGAGGGATTCCCTCGACTTTTCTGGAGCACGACTGACCTTTGCACAGATACTTGAAATCGATGGTTATCTCGCCGGAGAGATGCGCGTAAGTAGAGGCCTGATTTCTTCGGTTCCTCTACGCTCGGTTTCCCCTTTTTTCGGGGAACCGAGAGCCAACGTGAGATTTCACTCGCGCATAGTTTTCCGGTAACTCGAACGCGGACTTTCTAAAGTAGCGCGCGGACGATGATTTTTTTCTCCTATAGTCCTATCCTTTTGGTCTCGGTTTTGAAAAGTCGCTCAGTAGAACTTCCTTTTTGCTCGCGATCAACGTCGATGTTTACTTCTATCAATCGAATTCCCCTCACCGTACGATCTCCATTAGAATTATAATAACCATCAGCTTTCCCCACGGTCACACGAGGTTCCGTTGTTCGATCGAAAATCGCTAGGAATTTGCGCAACACAGCGAAAATTCCGCGAATTAGCCGTAGACGCGGACAAAAACGGTCTTATATGATGAAGTAACAGTCCTGCCGAGATCGAACTCGATCGGCGAGAATATGGTCATGGTAATTGATCTCTCGCGTGTGTTCCCGTACATGCATGCTGTGCGAGAGCATTGCGTCAGAGGGGGGGCTTTCACCCACGCACTCGCGCACGACCAAACCTGGCTTTCGAGGAAGAAAAGGTATGTATGCAGAGCGAGCGATCGACTATGAGAGAAAGGGCGAAAGATCGATCGATTGATCGATCGGCAATGTCCGTTTGATGTTTCGCGATGCTTTTAACTCGGGTGTTTTATGAACGCGCTCGAATTCCGAGAGAGGAATTTTTAGCTCGGTGTTGAGTTTTTTTTTCTAAGCGAGTCAAGCTCTGTGAAATCTGCAAAGTTCCGGCTATTATTATCGTGTTGGCTGTGTACTTGTCTCTATTTACCGAAAATTTAACAAAAATTCCCGAGACACCTGCAATTTTCAGCAATTTTTTGATGTAGCAACAGTACAAAACCGCGATCGCTCTAAATATTTTAGCGTCGTTAACTTAAACGCAACAAAAAAACGAACAAGCGTATAAGCAAAGCAAGCACTAGTTGTACAGCTAGTATCAATTTTGACGTGTCTCGACCCTCCCACGTGTGTTTCTCTTCTCGCGACGATTTCACTTTTCGCGCCGGACACACAATCGCGATCGAAAGTCCGACCTGTGATTGAGAATTTTCATTGCAATCGCATTAGAATTCAACTCGCGAGCGTGCACTTTTCCTTCTCCCAGCATTTGTTTTGCTTTTCACTCTAGATGACTACGAGCCAAGGCTGACCGTCGACGCGTGTAGAGCAAAGCCGCAGACGCTGCCGGTCTCGCAAAGGGCTCCACGGTGTTTTCTATCACGGACGGGATTTTTCAATCTTGGATAAAATGAATAGTACATAATGCTGACGGATGAATGCGAGAGCGAAGATTCGCAATCAATCATGTGGGTCAACGAATCGTCAACGTAGTTTTTCGTTTCAATCTCGATTCTGCCATCGACAATGTGATATCGTTATCTTCGTTATGAAAGCTCGCGCACTCATTGATTAACCATTCATCTATCAGCCTCTATGCAGTAATAGGCCCATAAATACATCGCCGTCCATTTATCTCTTCTACAGCAGCAGCAGTAGCTTAGCAAAGCAGTGGCAGCAGCAGCGGGGGAAGAAATGCGAAAGTAGCCCAGCAGAGGGAAGGAGAGAGAACAGAGACACGCTTGCGTGGGTCAGAGGAATTCTAGTTGGTCACACGGGGATGAGTAAGAGGCAAGCGAGCAGTTGTAAAACAATAGCGTGGGGGGAAGGACGGGGTGAGAATTGGCTTCGGATGGAGTGACTCGATGTAACACCTCAAGCGCCGCAGCGAGAGAAGCAGTTGCTAGCTCATAAGCTTATCCTCAGAAGTTGTTGTGGCCACCGCGCAGGAACTGGTCGATCTGTCCAAGGGAGATGGGTCCAGCTTGCTGGGGCTCCCGAGCCGAAGAGATGTAGTAGAAGTTCTGGCCCTCTCGGTGGTTAGGGTCCTGGAGCAGATGGAGCCTCTGGGGTGGCTGCTGTTGCTGCTGTTGCTGCTGCTGAGGGTGGCCTCCGGAAGGCTGTTGTTGCCTGCGCTGCTGCTGCGCGTAGAGCTGCTGCGACTGCTGGAGCAGCTGCTGCTGCTGCTTCCTGTAGATGGCTTCCTGGGCCTGGGGGAGCTGCTGGCGGGAGGGCTGCTGGGCCGGCTGGGGCACCGAGGCCGCCTGCCGGTAGATCGGGCTCTGCTGCAGGCCCACCAGCTGCTGCTGCTGCGAGGCTACGAACGGTTGGAGCTTGTGACTGAGGCTGAAATCGCCGAGAGTTTGCGGCAGAGTCTGATAGAGCTGAGTGTTGTACTGACCGGTCGCGGGATCGTAAACCAGCTCGGACTGGTAGATGGGATCGGGGCGGGCTTGGGCAGGGGCCGGGGAGGCCGCGGCCTTCACGTACTTAGGCGACTGAACTACCTGGGGTCGGGGCGTCGAGCTGCCAACTGAGTTGACGTAGCGCTCGAGCTCCGCGGCGAAGTCAAGGTGCTGACTGGGCGGTGTGGCCGTGGTACTGGAGTGAACAGGGGTGATGGTGCGGGGCGCGAACACGACTCCGGGCCTCTCGGTGCTGCTGGGTGATACATACTGCGCGGCCACCTGGGCCACGTGGGGTCGGGGGGTGATTGCCACGGACTGGGGTCTTGCTCGGGCGGCGGTCACCGCGGCGCGGGTGCTGCTCTCCACGGGCTGGTAGTAGAAGCTGGACTGGCGCACAGGCGCGGGAGTCGTTGCCGAGTGGTAGCGGGGTGCAGACGCGGTAGAGGCTAGGCGGTACTGGCTGGGGCTGGTTGTGGGTGCGGGTTGGTACAGGGGGGACGAGGGTTCGGCCGCGACCTGGACGTACTGGGGTCTACGGAAGGCGCTGGGCCGCAGCTGCTGGGGCTTGGCCTCCTCTTCGAGCTCCTGGCTGGCGTCGTCGTCGAGCTGGTACTCGGTCTGGAAGATGGTGGTTGGCGCCCTGGGGGTCGTCGTGGGGTAGTTCGGCCTCACAGGTCTGGGTACGGGCCTCACGGACGGGTAGTTGGCTGGACCGCTGACATCGTCCGGCTCCTGCTTGCTCTTCGCGAGGTCGTCGTCGTCGTCGTCCTTGGGTGCGTTCGGGTCGCAGGGGTTGCCTGAGACGTAGGTGAACTCACGCTTGTTGCCGTCGGGGTCGACGTAGCCGTACTTGCCACGGACGACGCAGTCGGTACCACGGGTCTCTTCCTTGAACGAGCCATCGGCGGCCTCGTATCCAAAGGTGAAGGAGCCGTCGTCGTTGACCTTGTTGTAGTTGCGGATCGTCTGGACCGGAGGTGCCTTAGACCCGGAGAGGTTATCCTTGGAGCGGGGTGATGGGAGCGCCCTCGTACGCGGCTGGTAAGCTACCTGCGATGCATAGTCGTCGACCTCGGCCGGTTGGGCCTCCTCATCCTCCTCGTAGTAGATCTGGGGCTCCTGAGGTCGGGCCCGCAGCTGGACTCGTCTCGCTTGCGCGAGGACCAGCAGGCATGCTGGGACCACCTGGAAAAAGAAAGGTTCATCAGTATTCTGCCCTATTGATTATGATAAGTTCGAGGCAAGGTAACACAACACACCTCCCGGCATTCGGCAATGATCATTACTCGTGTACTTAAGCGATGATTATAATCATTACCGCGAGTTAACGACGCTCGATTTACACAAAAAAAAGCTAACGGTAATCACCCTCGAGCTCGCGCGGGCAGTAAACAACTCGCGAGTGTGTCCAGTGCCCTGTTAGAGCGAAAATTTCATTGTTGTCCGGCGGACTTTCCGCGCGCGGCTCTGGCACAATTAGGCCCACTGCAATAATGCATCATTACCATGTACACACACACGTAATACGGTTAGCGGAGATCAGAAAAGCGTTCTCTCTCGACGTTAATTTTCGCAAGAGATTAATGGTGGCGCGTAAATAACGGCTAAAATGACGGTAGTCAACGGCGCTCGTTGCCCAACGGCCATAAAAGTCCGGCTCTCTATTCATCCCTCGTCATCGCGACAAACTCTTTAGCGAACCGCCTTCGCTTTCACAGTCACCTCAGTCGCGATCCGATGAAAAGGGCGGGAGCATTACGCACTCGCAACACGTCTCTGCTCTCGGAGCACGTTGTCGGGACAAACGAGCCGGCTGTCGAGCGGGTAATACGAGATGCTAGAAACACCGCGACTTGTGTGTGATCGGGTAAAAATTACGTCGCTTTGAAGTGTATGGCTGTCCGTCACCCGAGCTGTCGTTCGCTTTTTTTATCGGAAAGTAATTTCGATAGTTTTGAGGATAATGAGTTCGGTGTTTTATACGATGAAAAGCAAAATAGAATTATTAGTCGCTTTATAAGCGAAATCGCCGCGGGTATAATGTCGGCGCAGGGATACTTCTGCCTGCGTATCGCGTCATAAATTGAAAACTTTCTTCGGGCAATTTCGCTTTCTGTTTGAGCAGAAACCTCGAGAAATCGTCTATGTTCATATTTGTAGATCGTTCATCATCTTCTTACTGGATATTACTACGGCTGCGACTCTCTCGACGCGGAAATCACTTCTCTCAGCTGATAAAGTAATCGTCGGATAAACCAATTAAATCGCCAATCCAGTGATTTATACACGGAGTCGTCTGACAAACGCAAACAATAATATCTACAGTTAATAAAGCAAGCAACCTTCGCAGCCGGGCTCTTTTTATCCTCTGTAACCACATCGAGTGTCCAGCCATTATCTCCCCAACGACTGTCTCAGAAATATCCAATCCCGTGAACAATAAACCATTGAAACTTCGCGTCCGTATCAACCAAACGCGCGGCCAGTGAGTGCAAAATCAATCGAACTTGACACGAAACAAAGCAGTCACTCGACAGAAATTCCCGCTTCGAAGCCCATCGATACCGCCCATGCAGCAAAGCCTCGCAGCTCTCATTCCAGTGCCAAGCCGCTCGACTTTTCACGCTCGCGAGAGAGTGAGAGTAGGTTTCTCGGATCGCTGAACCCGCGGCTAGCTGCATAATGCGCTCGCGCTCTCACGTTTCATTTCTCGTCTGCGACCGCACCCACGTAAATCGGAAGTTCCGGCTGCTGCTGCAGCTGCAGCCTTGGCTAATCGAATCGAATTCACGAACGATCCTATCGATGGCTGATGTAATGCTTAGACTCGTGACATTCGCGATTGGGTTTCGTATTTCAGGAAATAGGAAGGTCGGTTGTAAATGTACCATGGCCGTTGTTTTGTACGGGGAGATCGATTAGTTTCTTGCGTTGCTGTCGGTGATTGTAATGATGGGTGGTGCGCGGAGCGCGGGCTTGGTATAATCGAGTTTCGAAAGTTTTCTGGAAATTGGGAACGATTTTGTATAATTGGAGTGCACGAGACTGTGTGTGTGTGTGTGTGCGCGCGAGATGTGAGAGTTGCGCGGCGTTACAAGGAGAGCGAGCGATTTTTGGTTGAACCGAAATGTACAATAGATGAGTTGAGGAAATGATAGCTGTCAGTCTAATGGGCGATCTTGAAATTTCCGTTGCTAATAATTCTAGACGAGCATGCGGATTTTATTTTTGTTTATAGGAGGAAAATCAAATATCAGTCCATATCACAAAGTGATTCTTTTCTCCCTGTGTATATAATGATACGCAGCGGAATGTTACAGAGACATGCACCTGTAAAACACTCGGGATTATTAAGATGCAGCGTGGCGCAATACTGAGATTGATGCGAGAGCCAAGTGTGTATGCGGATTACATGTGCCAAACCGCCGCTGCACACCGAGCAGTAATGACTCTCTGCCGAAAAAAGATTCTTCAAGGCTGCGCATTATAATTAATGAGCACGGAGAAAGCAGTGCTGGTAATTGCATTTTCTGGAGTACAGCCTTTTTATCTCTCTCTCTCTCTTTCTCTCTCTCTCTCTCTCTCTCTCTCTCTCTCTCTCTCTCTCTCTCTCCTTCTTCTCGGGGATCAATTTATCACGGAAAAATACTACACCCTCAACAATGCCGCTATCAATGTGAGAACGATTTCGCGCACAGCGAATTTTGCAACCGCAAGACACACGCGCGCACCTATCCCAATTCTCAATATAAATCACATTAATCAGAGGCCTCCCGAGAGAGAAAGAACGAGAGATAAAGCCAAGGAACGAACAAGCGAATATCATATACTTCGAGCTAACAAAACCATGACTATCAGAAAGCCGTGACGCACACGCGCTCTGCACTCTCGCGTCACAAAGGCGAACCGATCGAAAAATCGGCTGCTCCCACGAGAGACGAGAGTATTGGCAGCTCTCTCACTGTGCCCGTACACACACACAATCAATTATCGGCGTCAATCACAATCTCACAACCGATTTTTGTTTGACAAGTCGCACACCCTCTCAGAATTTCGCAAAGACGACCAGTGCGTCTCCTGCATCGATCAAGACTTCCGGCAAAATGGACGGTGGGAACGCCCTGCGCGCGATCGGGGAGGCTGCAATACTTGCGCAACCACTGACCCGAATCCTGCAGACTCTTGTGTGTGCACGTGTATGTGTATATATACAGTACGTAGTCGAGCGAGTCGGCCTACCGTGAGATTCAGATTCAGAGCGTCGTAACTCGGGCCCGCGTTCGCCTCGGTCTCCTTGAACCGTCGCGCTTAAAAAATCTGCAGCTCCGCGCCGCCGCCGCCGGCTCTCTTGCTCTCGGCGTGGATTATATACGTATATATAGATACATAAAAGCGACTCTCTCAACGTGGTGTGTATATAGATATACACTTTGCAGCGGACGCGCTGTCGGTCAGTGTAGCGTTGAGCGCTGGAAATCATACCGTTATATGCGCACAGTGTACTGTCACTTTTCACAGGATTTTTACTTTCTTGCGGTGAGGATGATGCCGCGATGCGGTTTTGCGGCCTGCGAAGAAAAGTCGAGTAGAAGGATCGACGATGGGCATCGGGACGGAAGATGCTGCCGCGCGAGGGGAGCATCGATGTTATACCGATCTCCCTGCTTAATTCTCTTTGGTATTCTCGGCTCGTTAATTTAATTAAGCCAATTAAGTACCCCGTTATTTCACCCGGCGTTTAGCCCGATGTTATACGGCTCGTTATTTTTAATTAACGTTGCCAATTTCGCGGGCGTTTTGTTTAATGCCCGCTTTATGCTCTCGATATACAAATTAACGGATAAATCGTTTCCCGGCAAGTGTAAACATCGCGGTTATGATAATCCGCGAACGAATTTACACTAGTATCAAACACAAGACCTGTGAGAAAATGAAATTCGGCTTACTAAATCTTGTCACTTCTTATTACCGTCGGTGTAGCTTACACGCTTGGATTTGTTCAAGAGCTCGGAAACTCTATACACCATGTAGGCGTTTTCCTTTGTCGCTATACACACGTGTCTACAAGCTGAACGCGCTACAGCAAGCGGCTCGTTAGAATTACGATTTTTATTCTATTATAACTCTATGAATGGATATCAATTAGCGTAAAATATTGCTTTCGATTTGTTTATCTCCGATACAAGAACGCAACTTTCGATAACAATGGACTTGATTTTTTTTCATCGCCGTAATTTTCTCGCAATTTTTCTCACCTCGTGTATATTAGTCGTAAGATATAGCTATAATTTGCATCTGGTTCGAGCGTTCTTTCGCAAGAGCATATAATATGCATACACGTATACGGTCAATGGAAATGTAACTACCGAGTTATATGCCCATATTCGAGGTACTTTCAAATAATGCTCGCTAAATCGTATAATTTTCTCTAAAACTACGCGCGATAATCGAAGTAAAATGAATCTCACAACTCATTTGTTTGCGCGTTATGAGCATCGAAAGGACTTTATATGTTTTGTATTTCGTGAAAGTTCTTTGACGAAATCAGTTTATCCCGCGTGCTCAGCTTTGAAGCTATAATCATGTGCGTGCGTATGAGCATTTCAAATTTTAATTTCGTCGGTATCCGCGAATTTCCATTTGAACGTCGGCATCCGCGGAATGATGATTTCCATGCGTTTATGGCATTAATCCAGCAGACTTTCCGAATATTATCTTGATGTCGATCACGCGTTGAATTTACCCTTATGACAGGTATATTGTAACACTCCGAATAACTCATCAAAGTGTCAGTGAGAAACCAGCAGCGCATTCATCACAGGCCTAAGCAAAAAAAGTCAATCTCTATCTCGCATTGACATAGTCTGCGACGTAATCGTGCCTGCAGTATAAGTACAAAAGAAATGAAATATATCGCCCTCGGAATAAGGTGGCCACGGCCGGCGTCGCCTTTTGCCGTATCGATGCGAAATATCGCCGCAAGATTTTCGCGCGATTGCGCGCTACCATATATATATACTTGCGCGCTCGCGGAAACCCAACCGATTTTTCTTTCTCCGTCAGTTCTCGCGTCTGCGTTTATATACAAACGTGTGTGCAACGAAGGCTCGAGGGAGCGCTGGCCCACGAGTTGGCCCAGTTGTACGATTATCGGTAAATGTGTTTGGATGGATTGAACGTTTTGCGCCTTTTTGGAGGATCTACGATGATCCGTACTGCATTTTCTGGTTACGCGTTATAAATTTTATTATTTAGAATCGTAAAGTTTAAGTTATGGGAGAAGGCCGATCCGATTTCAAATCCATCGATTCCAAAATACTTTTGATCGGTAGTGTAACATGCAGTCCGCTGCTTCTGCAGTGAGAGGCGCGAGCCGTAAGAGATCTATGGCACATACGCCTGTATAATACACACCACGCCTCATCAACTTCTATATAACGGCCGTTGCCTTGTGCCGAGAGCTGTACATATACATAACGAGTGCACATCTGAGATTCGAGAGCGAGCGCCAGTGAAAGAGAACGACAGAGTCTCTGCAGCCGCTGCAGAGCGAGTTACCGACCAGACACTGTGTGCATACACAGTCGCCGTGTAAAGTATAGAGACTTTGTTGTATATTATGAGAGAGCAGCGAATTAATTGGTATAGCTCTTATATGCCGCGGCTTTTCCGGGACTTTTGTCGGGCGGCTTTGATCGGGACCGTAATGAACGGGGAGATTTTTGCTTATGATTTCTTTTGTTTGATTAAACAGAAATCCGATGCTAGATTATGCCAGCGCACGTGCGCAGGCCATTATATGCTCTGAAAATTTTAGGGGAATGGCTTTTTGTGCCGCGTTGATTAACTTATTACAATTTATTTGGCTCACGTGTTTGCGTTGTTGTATCGTTTATTTTATACCGCTATTTTAGAGATAAAAATCACGCTTCGCCGAGTGCTTTAATACACGCTTGATTATAGGCAAATCATTTTTATCTTGCGTTCGTTTTCTATATGGCTACCCGACTCGTATCTGGAGATATATTATAAGCGATTTCTATACGGAAATTTATAAATTGATGAAAACCTTGCTCTTATACAGTGATTTAGCGATTTCGAACGCCAGAAGAAAAAATAAAACAATGTGTGGAACCCTCCTTATCATCTGTCATTCGAAAAACTCCGTGTCATTTTTTTTTTTAAATTCGTCTTACGTAAAGGTCTTTCTAAAATGAGAAAGAAACGATCTCGTTTCCAGCGGTTATTCCTTCCGTTCTCGCGATTCTACGTCACACCATTATCCCTCCAAGAATTATTCCAGCCACTCACACGTTTTAACTCTCCTCGATCTCGCGAGCGGAAAAAAAACAAGAACTTGATTGGACCACACCAAACGGAGTGCATCGAACTTGGTGCAGTTCAGCGCATGTGGGTCAGTTTCGAGTGCGCAACGTTCGAATGTGATTAACGGAATTTAAAAGTATGCCGATCTAATTTAGTAAAAAAAGTTACCGGTTGCACTGCCCTTCACTTATTGGTATGTGATCTGGTGGCCAGCAATATTTCAATTTAGATCGGAGAAAAAGTTTGAATATGGATTTTATGTAACAAAACCGCCCTTCACATTCAGTGAAATTTTTGCTGTGGATGAAAAAGAGGATAATTAGGCCAAGTCAGACTTGGAGAAACACTTGGAGATACACTTGGAGTATACACTTGGAGAAACTGATGGTTCAAAAATTCGTACTCTCATCGAGGAATTCATTCCGAAAAACCGCTAAGTTTGTTCAACTTATTTTAAATCCAAGTATAAACCGTTACACCTACTGTCACCTTACTCAACGATTCAAATTTATTCCTCTTCCGCGCTACGCTACAAATAAAGCGCAACAAGAAATCGAAAGTGAAACCACTCGACACCAAACCAAAAACCTACGCCACCCATCCACACACTCTCCCTCTCGGTAACATTTGCACCAAAAGCAAAAAGTAATTCATCAATCTCCTTCGTTTTTCGTGGTCAATTGGCACTAATTCTCTCACACACACACTACTACTGCATCAGCCATCAGAGGAGAAACGCGCGTACACACGTACGGACGATTTAATATTCGCGCGTGCGCTGCCATTACCACGAAGAGCGCGTGATTTCGTTGGCGGCGCGCCCGTTTTCTTCCTATGCGCGTAACCTTGCCGAGGGAGAGTAATGACCTTCGTAAAATCAAGGATTATAAGCCGCGCAAGCGCCGCAGCTACGGAGAGTTTAAATTACGCCGCGCGCGCGGAAGTAGTTGCGCGCGCGCGAATGGAAATTGCGAGCTATTTTTTCTTCCATACCATACACTCTCTGCTCTCCTTCTGGCAGCTGCGCACGTGGCTCCGACGTGGATATCGATGAGGGAAAGCGCGCGCCTTTCGATTTCTTCGATGACTTTATTTATACGCGGCTCAAGCGAGTATGCTACGACGACGACGCGCCCTATCGGTAATGAGATTGAGTAATGAAAGTAACTGCAGCGATGTGAGCGAAGTCGTTGTCCGAGAAAGATTTTTCGAGCTAATCGAGGAGACTGTTGTGCACGGAATGATTGAGCGGAAGAAACGCTGCGGGGATATTGGAAGCAGCTACAATTTTAACCAGCGCTCGAGAGGTGAAATTGCGAATGGAAATATTTTCTTTAAGCTGGATCTATGCGAATGGTTGGCGTTATATGTATAGATTTTTTTACAATAGTGGTCTACATTCGCGGACTTGTTTCTGGAGATAGGAGGCGAGTTTGTATAATTAATCGTGGGAAAACTCGCGGGGAAATGTTTACAGATGCGTGTATAAATGATGGCAAGTTTGCAGCTCGCGTCGATCGTTAATTGCGAAGCGAAGTGTGTTGGGATGCATTTATATATATATATATATATATATATATATATATATTAGCACGTGAGATCTGATACAGGCATTAGTTTATAAATATCCACTCATTTGAATGTTATGCGCTAGAAACTTCTGAGAAATCGACAAGAGTCGTTATGTCTGCTTTTATACTTGGGAACATACGAGAGAATGATATTAATTTTCAACAAACGCACCATTTTCAGGATAATATATTCGAAGCAATTTCTATATGTATACACATGTGTTAAAATCCATTTAATTTTCCGTGCAATTTGTCAAGCTTGCGAAGCTAGTTACTCGCCGGGTAGTATATCATTATCGAGGTGTGCTTTTAAAAAATGTTCCTTCACGCCTCGCTTCGACAACGAGACTCTGCTGTATAACAAACGCGCTTAAACTCGTTATCCAAGCACATAATCAGCTGAAAATTCAGTACACAAAGACACCACGCGACGAAGAATGAAGTAACTCCCTCTATAGAGCGAGAGAGAAGAGAAAAGGAGAAAGAGATGAAGCCCAACGAGAGAATAGCGTTTTTACATTGCAAATTGAAAACTCAGGCGCGTAGAAAGGTGACTACCGGAGAACACAAGCGTATGCGTCGCACAAAAGCTCCTGTGTCTCTCGCTTTTCTTTTCCCCTCTTGACGAGTATATGGTGACGAAAGTTCGACGTTATGTATTCATGAGCAGAAACGTCGCGGCGACGCATTGTCGAGCGCGTGGATAATTGCGCCTACGATCGGTAAAATAAGGGGAAGAGAGAGAAGAACGTGCGTTCGGATAAGATTGCGGATAGGGAGAGACAACGGAAGCAAATGTGGGACATAAGTGGCTTTTTCCGCAGTTCAACGCAGCTGCAGACAGTGTATATATAGACAATCGCCTTAGTCATACAACATCTACTTTCCATTAAACATACATTTCTTCAGCGTGGAAAACTGTTGTTTTTATTGGGATTGCGACTCTATAGCCGGACCGTAAATGTTTTGTATGTAAAGTGGTATAACCAAGTTCACTATCTCTTTCTTACGCACGAGCCCACCGTATATAGTTAAACGAGCGAATGCATGCGTATAATTTAAAGAGTTAAATGTCCTTGCTTTTTGCCAAGCCGGAAATTCAATTTAATAACGTTACCTTGCGTACTTTTACTTTTTTCTCGACGTTCCCAACACTCTCGTTCCCATCATGAAGCCACACGTGTATGCAACCGTATACGGGTGATTCATCCCAAATAAACCAACAACGGATGACGCTTGTAAACAGCATCCATAAATCCTCGCGAAAAGAACTCGTCGTCCGTGTTGTCAACGACAAAAAAAGAGTAAAAAGCTCGCATCTCCCGCGCGACAGCGGACAAAGGAACAGTGATCTTCTTCCTGAACAACATAACAAAGAACGTGAGAGACGCACCGGCGCACAGAATATAAGGCCATTTCACTCATTGTGCGCGCGATCTCGCTTTCAACGCTACGTGCTCCAGAAGCAGAGGAGTAGGAGAAGAAGAAACCTCAGCAGGAGTGAGAAATTTCGCGAGGTTGCACGCCCATACGCGCAAGGTTGAAAAAGTCGTCGATCTTTCGACGCGCTCATAATACGATTTCCCAGGACAATTACTTACTGAGCCGGCAACCTCTTGCGGCGTATCGTTGACATGATTCGCGAATGGGAAAAGCGCAGGGTATGCATCGGATTGTTGCTTTCGCCGTTGGATTTAGGGTTGCCGAGATCTGCCGAGTCCGATAAAAATAGGTAATATGAAAGGGCGTGTAATCTACAGTTATCGACTTATTCAGGTGGTCAAAAAATGAGCACACAATGCATACGACGTCAGCTATCTACAGTACCGCCGGATGTTGCGTACAGAATGATAAACATTATTTTGCATCTTATATGAGAAATAATAGACGTGACTCACGAGCTTGTGCAATTTTGATACTAGTCAGAAAAAATCTGCACACAACCGCCACACACACGTATACCCCTCGAGATTACATGAAATTGTTTACACCAGCGCGAAATTCATATCCGGCAATAAAAGACCACTTCAACTCCCGCATTAGCATCGAATTCAAACTTACGCGTATATTAGCACCAGAAAAAGTCAGCAAGAACGCGGAAGAAAAAAAGACACCTCCGTATATCATTGTGCGGAAATTTCACGCTCTGCACCTTCTACACACAAACAGGAAAAATAGACACACGCACGCACTTGGCGCGCGAATTACGAAAAGCCGTGCAACGCGAAAGGTGTACCTACACACGAGCCGCGAGGAATTCTAACGTGGCGCCTAATTAAGCCCGAATAAGACGAGCTCGTGTGTATATAAGCATACGCGAATAAGTCTATAACGAGAGAGCTCAAGAGAGAGTGAGTGAGTCAAAGATGTACGTCGACATCGCAGGCGCGTTAGGAGTTCAAGAAACCGAGCGGTATGCGGCTGCACAGTTCGGCGGGACACCTGCCCTTGCGCCGAATGGCAATTTTCTCGTGTATGCGCCCATTGTTCTTCGACGTACATATATATCCAAAGAGAGAACAGTTTAGACGAACGGTAAGTACAGCAGACGGCAGGTATTTCGATTATATTGCCTTCGCGTGAGCGCGCGCGAGGGAACATTCGACGTTTTTAACGGGTCGGTTTCCTGGAAAGCTCGTTATGTGCAGAGCGGCTTAATTTTTGCACCTTTTTTGGGAGCAATGCGCGAGCGTGCGCTGATGGCGCAATCGATGTGTCGGACAATTAAAGAGCAATGCTTATAGCGACTGCATACAGCGCGTGCAGCCAATTTGCACCAGCAGGGAATGCGGCTCTTTTTTGAAGAACGATCTTGGGTAATTGCGCGCGCGCAAGTGAGCTCGGTGAAATATGCAATTTCGCAAATAATGGATGCATTATTTATACGAACGCCGCGCGACGCTGAGGGCGGGCGCACTGGAGTTTGGAAATCGTATAGATTTAGGCGGTGGCGGCTAACTCGGAGAATTTTAATTCTTATTACTGTGTGTCTTTGTGCATTTGGTCGTTTTTTGTCGTGGAACCGAGGAGAGTATTAAATTTTACGGCAAGAGTGGGCTTCGGTTGGGTCGTACGAAGCTATAGAGTAGACAAGAGTCGGACTGGGTCAGACGGCTGTCGTTTTTATCAATCGATATTTTACGTCGACAGAAAGTATAAAATTACAAACCTCGTAAATCCAAACAATTACACGAATCCTCTCGGCAAACAACGAATTGGTGAGCGCTAATTGAATTAGCGCGGAAAAATCGCCGCATCCAGGCAATCAAGTGAAAATTCAATTAAACACACATACATACATCATACTCGAAAATTTATTGCCTCCGCAGGACGACGCTCGTAAAGTTTAACAACCTGAGAAAGAAAAATCGGCGAAAAAATCGCTCGACTGACGAAGCAGAAGGTAATATGGGAAAGGCTAGAAAAGGAAACCCACGCAGTGCAGATCGCAGCAGGTCGTTCAATTAGCGAGAAGATCTCGCATCGAGACGGTTGCAATTACCCGGAATAGTGTTACGCGCTTCGAAGAATATCATTGTCTGAGTCGTTATCGAGAGGAGCTGTACACGCGTGGATAAACGACACACCTTTTCCTTCCAAAGGACGAGCGATACACGTTGTGTGTACACGTATGCCAACGGCGGAGCAAATGTTGTAACTTGTGTGTGTGCATAGGGAGAGGCGAGCGCAAAGCGCATTAATACACGTTGGCTTAAGAGTATACGAGAGCGCGGACTTGATCAATGTGCTTCGAGAAATGTGTGCGCTTATACAGATGTGAACAAAAGTTAGCTTCGAAGTGGTTTTATTAAATTCGATGCGATGCGATTCGTGCGAACAATGAAACGATTTTTATCACCCCTACGTATTCATCCGTATAATTGCAACAACCCCGAGAGCGAAATAAAAAAGCTGCATTCCATCATCGTGTAAAAAAAAAGAAGACAGCATTACGAACGTTCCCCGCAACGCTTCTGAATATTATCATCCGATCGGTATCCCATATATAAAACAGCAAATTATTCCCTCTCCGCACGGCATACCTTCTCCCGCAGTTGGTTATGCAAAACTTTTGGCTGCCACTGTATACCCAACAGACGCACGCAGACACACCGCGCGCGCTTGGCTTTATATAGTCCATGTATCTAGCTGTATATAGGTACATAGGAAGGTTCGGCGTTCAATGAGATAGTTCGCCGGTTCTCACGGCACACGACACTATAAACACCCACGAGGCAACTCACCGCTCCGCGCTCACTCGCACACGCGAGGACTACAGTGTATTAGCCATATAGACACTCGCGCACAGACACATGTGCAATGCATGTGTTCATTTTCAATGCGTACGCGAGCTAGCGACGCCGTATACTAGTGCAATAAAAGCGAGAGTCGCTGTGTGTGTGTATGACGAGCTCGCCGATTTCCCAGAGAGCGTAATGTAATCTGGGAGTTAAATATAGGGGCGGCATTTGTGGATATTGTATACGGGAGGCATTATACGCGAGTCTATGGAGGATGAAAAGGGGTTGAGGAGTGATTTTTTGAGAGAACAGTCTATGCCATACAGAGCGTTTATGTAAGAGAGATCGGCGGGTGGAGTGGAATGCGATCGAGCCGATAAATATTAATTCGATTGCGGCACGTGTGTGTATATAAAGCGCGAGAGAAAGACCAAAGTGGATGGGTGTATGAGGTACACTGATAGATGATTTTTTCGCGGGACGAAAGTGTAGCGCAAGCGGGACATGCTGTTGCGCGATTTAATGACGAATATTTTGTAATGCCTGCGCATGATCGCCGTATATTCTACGGAGAAATCTATTGCGCGGGGATGTGTGTATGTATTTGAATGTAAGAGGCTTTTATTCCATGGGTATATGATATTGTACGATCTAGTCTAGTGAAAAACCGTAATTAGATTATTACGTTGTATTATAATATGCTTCGGATTCTATTGGACTACGTTGATTGCGATTGTGATCATCGTTGACGTTTTTGTCGTTAGGATCGATCATTATTACGCTCGAATGTATCGAGAGTATACGATTCGGTTACGTTCGGTATAACAACGTAGACCGTTCATTCGACTCGCAATAGTTGGAAAATATGCCATTGTTATATCGCGGGTGTGGATTACAGCATCGCAAGAAAAATCCAACAGTTCCAAATCTACCAGACACTTCATTACGCTCATAAATAGAACGGCCAGCTCAATTATGGAATTCCAAAGCCTACACAGCGAAATGTGTTTTCCCACTAAACACCGGTATTACGACATTAAACGAATGTTCGAACGGAGAAATAATTTTTTCCCTCTACCTCTTCAAAGCCATCGGTAAAACTCGAAGTAAGTATGGCGAATTCTTTGGGGGCACTCAATTATTGCTCGTTAAAATTATCTCATAGAGCCGGCGAAAAGCAAAACCACAAAGAGAGAACGCCCATAACGATCCATAACACAATTCCCCCAGCCATTTCCGCGTTCGGGACTAGACTAGCCCAGTTTCACTGGAAGAAAGTATAAGTATATACGATCGAGGCTTAAGGAGTCGTAAAAGCTGAGAAGCCGAACCCATTTCTTTCGGAGACACGGCGACAGTGAACTGCGTGTATCATCGCAAAAATGTTATTTGTTTCAACTCAAAGAAATGTCTAGCTATACTTCTCGATCATAATACACACACAACCGCACACACACGTCCTACACTATATGACACAACGAAACCACACGTCCGAAGTGAAAAAATCCAAGTCCTCCACACCCCCTCAAAGCGAATTCACATCCTCGCGGCGGTAGCAACCAACTCCACGGCCCATTAACTCTCTGAGCAGCCATCTAGGCGAACCAATCTCAGGCTCGGTGAACGGCCGCCTCACCGTACACAGCTCCACGCCCGCGCTCTCCGGGCTTATTACTCTCTCTTGCGCTTGCGCGCGCGCGCGAACTAGCCCCTGGGCCTTTTTGCCGGACGCAATATTACGGCATTGTGTTCCCGCGTCCTTGAACGCAATAGCTCGAGCCCCGCTTTCCTCCTCCTCAGTCGCCCTGGTCATCTCGTTTTATCGGGGATAGGACATCGACGAGACCGATGCTAAGACACGATGGGCCTTAATTTAGCTTTTAATTGTGTACGTACACGCAAGTGAAATAGCTATGACATCACATACACGCGGAGACGCCGATGATTCGACGAGATTACGCGGGACAAGCGCGAAGGAGAGAAAGAGAGTGAGGTCGATTGGATCTCCCGTTGAAATGTGTGTAATTCCGTTTCGAAATTATTATGTGGCTTTGACAGGTATCATGAGATTTGTTTGTATCTCGATTTCGCTTCTAAATGGATCGGGACTGCCGCGAGTGCTATGCGCTCATATGTTTGTGTATGTCATATCGATCCGGATTGGATGTATAATTCTGCGCATACCCCAACGACGCTCTACTTTTGTATAATACAGTTTTAGCGTGTAATTCCTGTAACTTACCGCGAAATTCTATATGTACGAGCGGCCGTACTTCTATTCACATGTGTACCTATTTCGTGACTTGCGACACCGCACGGGTATTCGCTCTTTTTAAAAAGATAATACAGTTTGTATACAGTCGCGTGCGTACACGTTGTCTATACTCCTGATCACTTCGTTCAGATTAGAACCAATTAAACCCGAAGCCTGGACACAATGGTCTGCCGAGTTTGTCGACAAAAAAGTCCTTTTAATAGCCGACCAATTAGATATGCCACGGCGCAGAGTAGCTTATTAAGCATCCAGAGGCCGTTGATTCGTCCATGAATCATCGACTCGGAATTTCACTAGCAATGGAGATCGGTCTTATGAAATGTGTCAATATTAAGCCATTTCGCGGGTACTCCTGACGGCGTGTCTGTTACGAAAACGCGGAGGTGGATTTTATAATTTAGACCGTATAGCTTTTAACCGATATTTTTTCTCCTCTCATCTAGGTGATGAAGTGCTGGGATCGATATGACGATTGCGGAGTGGGAACTGATACATTCCTGTGAATTTAATTCTATTGTGAATTGAATAGAATGAAAAGTAAACACCACGCGCGAGAGCTATCGGTTTGCAATAAATTTATCTGCCGGTGTCATTGTATATGACGATGTGGGCAGGCTGGGATTGGAATTATTCACAGGTTTTGCTTTTAATTTTTCTAAGATCATAAATAAAGCTAATTTAGCTTCCTGCACTTCATCCAATTAAAAAAACTTGCACAAGCGTTAATTGAAATTTTCGAGAGAGACTTGGTACTGTCGAAATTCGAAAAAGTCAGCTCTTTTGTATTCTAATTTAACGACTTCCCCGCGTTCAATTAATTAGCTCCATATTACGGCCGCATTACAGACCATAACGTAGTTTTGTCTTACGCAACGCGAAAACCGAGCTATACGCAAAACCGCAGCAACAAAACGATCGTTTTGCCCACCGGTACACAACACATGGAGAGCAGATCAACTCATCCTCTGCGCGTTTTCTCACTCGTACAGTTGTGCAATGTTTATATTATGAAATAAGATAAACGATATACCTCCCGAACCAATAATTACAATTCATCGTACAGCAGCGACGAGAGCAAGCCATCGTCGACTGCTGCTGCAGAAAGAACAAAATCATCAGTGGTATAACCCGTGCAGAACGTCTAATATAGTACAGAGATTGATCCCCGCAGCTAAAAAGGCCCCGGCAACATCTCATTAACCAGAGCCCGAGCTGAAGCCATAACACAACAGTCCCATCCTATATGACCGATTAAAACGTGTATAACATCGTACCAACGTTATATTCACTCTGCAGCTTCTCTCTCTCTCTCTCTCTCTCTCTCTATATATATATATATATATATATATATATATATATATAACGTATACACTCACTCGCCCATCAATTTTCCTCGTCGATTAAGCCCGCCGCGCAGTGCAGTGCCTTTACGAGAGGAGGATGAGCATCGGTCGTGACATTCGGCGCGACGACGCGAGGTTCGCTCTCCATGAAATGGAAAGAAAGTGCTTCTGCAGTTGTAAGCCACTGTGAACACGGTCTCTCACCTCTATTATGTGTATTAGCCTCGCTTTCGCAATTCGCGGATGAGGCAGAGAGAAACGACTTGCTTTCCATCGCTGCGCAGTGTATACTTCGGATGCCTCGAGTTGAGTTTGCGAAGGGGATGAAGTTGTGTTTTCGGAGTTACCGGGTATACACGATGATGATGATGGGCTTTTCGGTTTTCATAGACTCGTGTTTGGGATGTAGTGATTCGACGTATTTTAAGGAGAGATTGTTTTGATTAGTCGGAAGAGGTGAAATCAGCTGCGGAGAGCTTCGGAGCGTGAAGTCGGTGGAAATGCAGACAGACCGCTCATATACTACAACTGCAACCTATTCTACTGTTGTTATGCTTGAATCGTATCGGATAGGCGGAAAATCTCGTCCCACGTGAGCATGATTCTATTAACTTTCATTGCTTAATTAAGAGCGCGCAGCTGACGATCTTTGATTCGCAGACTCTGTCTAATTAATTAAAAAGTGAAACGATCATACGAAGCAGTCGACGTGAAAAATGTTCTTACCGCTTAATAATCACTGGCTAATGCAGTTAACGACAATTATATCCCATGAGTAGATTTTTTCCACAGCGCAACGCTTCACGCACATCAAATTTCTCATAGTTCGTTGACTTACTATACTTTTAAACGTCCATAAATAAAGCGACGTTCACCCATATAGCAGACAAAAAATCGCTAAAATTGGTCGATCACCAAGATCGGCAATACAAAGATCGACTTTTTCGTGTTGTCTGCGGCGCATTGAATCGCATTAATCATCGTGACGCTTTCCTGAATAGGCAGCCTTGGCGAAAGAAAACAACAGTGAACGCAACGGGGTACGGCGGCCGTCACAAAGCTCCCGTTTAACATCGCTCGCCGATCGATCGATTAAAAGGGTATATATATAT